>VZTH01014054.1:312570-353475 GCA_013397815.1 Aleadryas rufinucha
CCATGCAGATCTCAACACAAGCCTCTCCATGCTGAAGTCTGCTGCATGTAGACTTCTGTCCTGGTTTTGGTTGGGATAGAGTTAGTTTTCTTCCTAGTAGTTGGTACAGTGCTGTGTTTTGGATTTAGTGTAAGAAAAACATTTATAACACAGAATCACAGAATGCCTTGGGCTGGAAGGGATCTTAAAGATCATCTAAATCCAACCACACTCCCATGGACAGGGAACCTTCCACTAGACCAGGCTGCTCAAAGCCCCATCCAACCTGGCCTTCAACCTGGCCATCTCCAGGGATGGGGAATCCACAACTTCCTTGGGCAATCTGTGCCAGTGCCTCAGCTGTTGCAGAGCAGTGCTCACCTTGAGTCAAGGACTCTTCAGTGTCTCATGCTCTGCCAGCAAGGAGGTGCAGAAGATGCTGGGAGGGAGCATGGGCAGGACTAGCCAAAGGGAAGTTCATACCGTAGAATGTCATGCTCAGTACATAAACTGCAGGGAGTCAGCCAGAAGCCATCAAGTGCTGCTCAGGGATGGGCTGGGCATCAGTCAGTGGGTGTATTGTGCATCACTGGGGGTTTGGGGATTTCATTTATATCTCTCTCATTTTAACTACAATTATCAATATGTTGTTACTGTTGTTATTATATTTTATTTCTATTATTAAACTGCTTTTACCTCAACCCATTTACCTTTTTCATGATTCTCCTCCCCATCACACTGGGGTGGAGGGGTGGCGAAATGAGCAAGTGGCTGTGTGGTACTGCTGGGGTTAAACCATGACAATTTGCTAGTTCTGGTCTCTAATGGCTCTCAGCCCTCTACCCTGTGCTCCAATGCAGACATTCTCTTTATTTTGGTGTCTCAGCTTTCCATCTGTATCAGGAGGATAAAAGCACGGCTCATACTTACAGGGTGTCAAGAGGATAAATACATTAAGTGGTCCTAAGGCACTCCGGGATTATGGCAACAGATGTAATATCAATTCCTTAAAGTGGTGAAAATGGAGAAGATGGGGCAATTGAAACTCTAAGGAAAGAGCAATTCAGAACATGAAGTTTCTTTTTTTCTAATTTAACTGTGTCTCTGCATCCAGAGGGCATTGCAAAAGAAAACGGGAAACTTTGGAACACAGCAACAGCTTGATGAAAGGATAAATGTGGGGGATAGGCACAGAAGTGAAGGATAATAAGATTCTTAACCATCAATTCAGTTTAAAACTACTACGAAATGAGACAAAAAGAGATGTTTACATTTCTGAATTACAATCTATTCATAGACACCTCACTTACCTGCTTACGAGCATAACTAGTTGGAAACTCTCCAAGGCAATACAGAGGAAGAAAGGAGTCTTGTGAAGAATCCATGCTTCTCAGCAGTGACACAGCTACTAACAAAATGTAAGTATTCAGCAGCACCATTTAAAACAAAGTGTGCATAATACATCAATTAAGAAGCCTACAAGAAGAAACCTCTGATTCAGAAGTAGCCCTTGCAGTAATTTCCAGTTCTCTAAGATAGCAAATTAAGTGAGGAAATTTGATTGAATAGTACAATGCAGATTCTTTTCCCTCTGTTTCATTTTTGCATCATTTCGGCCTCAGTGATTGTACGTTGTGGTATAGAGATGCGACTATATATGATGGAATTGCTCCACGATACTGCTTCCACTGTTAACCATTCCATACATTATTTGCAGAGTAAATTGCATGGTTTAAGTTAACATGCTTTGCAGCACATCCACAACATGGTAGAAATGTGCACACAAGCAACTAATGCATCTCTCTTAATGACTGGTAATTTGTTAAGCTGATGAACCCCTACAGCTTATAGTCATCTGTTCATAATCTTATCTTCATCCATAGCCCATTGTTGTCTTGCCTCAGTCTTCTTCATCATAAAAAATAATTAAAAACATTAAACCCTGCTTATTTTAGTAAAAAAAAAAAAAGTACTTATCAGTCACAACTCAATACAGTGTTAGAAATTAATAATTCTGTAACAGATGATTAGCATACCAATTTCTGCGGGTTTTTATTCCTTGCAGCAACTCTCAATACATGTCATACACTTTTAAGAATCAACAATAATGTAATCATTTCCTACTGCAGACCTATAATTTGTACCTACAGCAGTAGAAATTGTACCAGAATGCACATAAAATAGAAGTATGGGGAAATCCACAAAAGAAATAAAAAAGATACAAATTCAGTCTCTGATGCTTCATGACTTGCCAGTGTTATATGGGAAGAAAGACATGTAGAGACTAGTTTAATGTATTTTCAAAACTATCCCTGCTGCATTGATAACAAACAGTACAAGGCGTTTTCATTCAGGAGAGTCAGAAGACAGGATTAGCAAAAGGACCTTGAAATGAGGACCAAATAGATTCAACAGAATCCATGGGTGCAGAGTTCTTTCCCTACTAAAACAAGCANACTGGGGGTTTGGGGATTTCATTTATATCTCTCTCATTTTAACTACAATTATCAATATGTTGTTACTGTTGTTATTTTATTTTATTTCTATTATTAAACTGCTTTTACCTCAACCCATTTACCTTTTTCATGATTCTCCTCCCCATCACACTGGGGTGGAGGGGTGGGGAAATGAGCAAGTGGCTGTGTGGTACTGCTGGGGTTAAACCATGACAATTTGCTAGTTCTGGTCTCTAATGGCTCTCAGCCCTCTACCCTGTGCTCCAATGCAGACATTCTCTTTATTTTGGTGTCTCAGCTTTCCATCTGTATCAGGAGGATAAAAGCACGGCTCATACTTACAGGGTGTCAAGAGGATAAATACATTAAGTGGTCCTAAGGCACTCCGGGATTATGGCAACAGATGTAATATCAATTCCTTAAAGTGGTGAAAATGGAGAAGATGGGGCAATTGAAACTCTAAGGAAAGAGCAATTCAGAACATGAAGTTTCTTTTTTTCTAATTTAACTGTGTCTCTGCATCCAGAGGGCATTGCAAAAGAAAACGGGAAACTTTGGAACACAGCAACAGCTTGATGAAAGGATAAATGTGGGGGATAGGCACAGAAGTGAATGATAATAAGATTCTTAACCATCAATTCCGTTTAAAACTACTACGAAATGAGACAAAAAGAGATGTTTACATTTCTGAATTACAATCTATTCATAGACACCTCACTTACCTGCTTACGAGCATAACTAGTTGGAAACTCTCCAAGGCAATACAGAGGAAGAAAGGAGTCTTGTGAAGAATCCATGCTTCTCAGCAGTGACACAGCTACTAACAAAATGTAAGTATTCAGCAGCACCATTTAAAACAAAGTGTGCACAATACATCAATTAAGAAGCCTACAAGAAGAAACCTCTGATTCAGAAGTAGCCCTTGCAGTAATTTCCAGTTCTCTAAGATAGCAAATTAAGTGAGGAAATTTGATTGAATAGTACAATGCAGATTCTTTTCCCTCTGTTTCATTTTTGCATCATTTCGGCCTCAGTGATTGTACGTTGTGGTATAGAGATGCGACTATATATGATGGAATTGCTCCACGATACTGCTTCCACTGTTAACCATTCCATACATTATTTGCAGAGTAAATTGCATGGTTTAAGTTAACATGCTTTGCAGCACATCCACAACATGGTAGAAATGTGCACACAAGCAACTAATGCATCTCTCTTAATGACTGGTAATTTGTTAAGCTGATGAACCCCTACAGCTTATAGTCATCTGTTCATAATCTTATCTTCATCCATAGCCCATTGTTGTCTTGCCTCAGTCTTCTTCATCATAAAAAATAATTAAAAACATTAAACCCTGCTTATTTTAGTAAAAAAAAAAAAAGTACTTATCAGTCACAACTCAATACAGTGTTAGAAATTAATAATTCTGTAACAGATGATTAGCATACCAATTTCTGCGGGTTTTTATTCCTTGCAGCAACTCTCAATACATGTCATACACTTTTAAGAATCAACAATAATGTAATCATTTCCTACTGCAGACCTATAATTTGTACCTACAGCAGTAGAAATTGTACCAGAATGCACATAAAATAGAAGTATGGGGAAATCCACAAAAGAAATAAAAAAGATACAAATTCAGTCTCTGATGCTTCATGACTTGCCAGTGTTATATGGGAAGAAAGACATGTAGAGACTAGTTTAATGTATTTTCAAAACTATCCCTGCTGCATTGATAACAAACAGTACAAGGCGTTTTCATTCAGGAGAGTCAGAAGACAGGATTAGCAAAAGGACCTTGAAATGAGGACCAAATAGATTCAACAGAATCCATGGGTGCAGAGTTCTTTCCCTACTAAAACAAGCAATATTTTTAAACATTACTAATTCTTTTGATTCCGAAAAGTTAATTCTCATCTCCCACACTAAACAACAAAACAAACACAAGGAAGCAAAGAAAGAAATACAAGAAATGGCAAACTAGTCTTCCTGTGCTTCAGCTTCCATCCCTTTCCAAGGGCTAACCATCAGGTCTGTTCCCAGACAGCACAGAGGTTCTGGGTGAGAGAGAAGAGACCCAGCACGGTAACTGCATAACCAAACACTTAAACATGGGTTTGGATTGGTTACTAAGACTGTAGGGACTTGGCTGTGACTTGATTAAGGACAACAACAAACAGTGACTGGATGTTCTGTGGAGAGCCTAGCCCTAGCTGCAATACCTGAGAAGTGATAAAGCTATTGGCCAGGGCACCAAGTTTCAAGAGACAGTATTGAAGATGAGCTGTAGATGACTTTTAAAATTCAAACTGGCAGCAAGTCCCACAAATATTCCCAATCCTTGCTATACTGGATGCAGTAGTTAAATGAAGAAGGTTTGGACAGCCTTTTGAACTTTGGCCTAGCTCAATGAAGGCAGCAGGAAAGAACAATCATTCCAGTCAAATTTCCAAACAACTGGAAGTTCAATTATCTCTGCTGAATAAATTCAGCAATTTAAGTTGCTCCTAAGCAGCAAGGGACCGAGCTAAATGGAGATCTGAGTTGATTTAAAGCTAATTTGTGTCAGAAAGTTCTGAAATGGCTTTCAGTTCAGTGTCTGCAGTCATTTCTGTAAAGGGGTATTAAAACGATTAAGTTTTATGTGAGAAGTCCCCAACAAGTTCAGCAAACATTCACTGTCTAATAACACACCTTCAGCCATATGAGGTCCCTTCTCTTTGTTTGAGAAGTGTGGTTTACTTATTTCTGCGAGATATTTAAAGCAAAGCCCACCATAAACAGCAAAATTCTTCCTTTTGTTCACAGTTTTTATAAGTTGCTGAAAGGCTGGGTAACTTTACAAATTATAAACACAGAGGAGCTACAGTATTCCATAATATCAGTCGTGACTTGGCTACCCATTAGGAACATCCCAACTATGTGTACAGCAAAACTCCAATAAACCACACTTTACTTTCCAGAAACTGAAATGCATCCTCCCGTCTTTTCTACCCAGGTCTCATTCTGTGTCAGCAGCGTTTAAATAAACAAATTAGGTGCCTCCTTGGACAGCCAGATAATGGAGTTACAAGCTCATCCTCTACTCACATGAGAAAGATTATACCCCTTTGGATGGGCCTCTTGCAGACCTACTTACCTGGGGGGTAGCAGGAGCAGAAAAAAGGGACCCTGCTAACAAAGGCCCTACCAGGTGGCTTACTGAAATGGGTCTAGGAATGCAGACTCAAGTAGGAAATATCACAGTTATTACGCTTATTCAAAATTGACAATAATTGTACCCCATGATTAAAGCCATCGCTCCATGAAAATTTGATACATCCTTTTTTTTAAAGTTAGGCGAGTTGAGACATAGAAGGCTGAAGAAATTTGTTTAATGTCATGCAGCCAAAGGATATGAGGAACAGAACCTGAGTCATATATTTAAAGAAAGATTTAACTCTGGGAGTACAAGGGTGCAAGGCGAACTGCAGGGGAGGAATTTGTTTCTCAGCTTGAAATTCTTACTCCGCTTCTCACCTTCAATGACCATAAACCACCTCATGTACAAATGAACAAACCGTCCAGCAGGCCACATTATAACAGTTGTGTACAACAAGTCTGCTTCAGTGATAAATCAACTCATTGTTTACCCAAAATAACAGACACAAATGGCTCTCACACCTACCTACAGCTAGAATTAAAATGTTTCCACACTGAAGGAAAACCAAAATAATTTAAAAATCCCCCACACCTAAAAAATCCCCCAAAACAACCTAAATAAAATACAGTGTTAGCAAAGAGTAGTTAGTGAGAGGAACACTGCAAAAAATGCCACATCTCATGTCTTCCCTATCACATTGAAACAGCTTAGACCCTAAAACGAGTTATGGGGCCCTCACCACTGGAATTAACCAGTGTAACTCAGCTCTCAAGCAAACTTCAATATTTTAAATTAAAACTAGTCTCAGGTCTCCAATAATGTTTGAATATTATTCTGTAATGTCATCATGATGTTATAAATGGACTTCATTTACATCCCATTCACTGGGACACCACACTGTTTGAACTCAATATTACCTTTCCTTCTCCTCCCAGCCAAAACATTGTCATGCTAAAACGTTTATCTAATAGTTCTCCCCCACCGAGGTGCATGTTTCCATAGGGACACCAACAGTGCTATACCATTTGGAGAGGAAACTAAAACTTATAGCTGGGATCTTTTCACAGCTTGTCAAATCCCTAACAGAAAAAAAAAATTCTCCTGCTAATGTCACTGAAAACATTAGCTTTTCCAGAATTCGCTGTCTTGCTGGTTTCTTTTTGGTTTTTTGTTGGGTTTTTGATGTGGGGTTTTTATTGGTTGCGGGGAGGGGTTGTTTGTTCGTGATTTTTCTGTTTGTTTTTGGTTGGTTGGTTGGTTTTCGATAGTCTTATTTTCACAGGATTGTACCGCAACTGTCACCACACTTATGTCATTAGAGTGAAAATGCAACAGAAGTAAATATCACTATTATGTCAAGAGACAAGCATCCCAGGGTCACTCACTGTCTCTCCTTGTCATTATCCCCTGTGTCAGAAAATGGGGAATATCAGATAATGTAGACAGCGGGAGGGCAACAAAAGAGACAGAAATTTAATGTGTTTCCTTTCCAAAGCTGTTTGTTGTTAGCAATTTTGTTCTGATTTAAGGGACAAACTGTCCACCCCTTTTAAACCTCAGAGATTAACTTTCAGTTATTTGTAGGGACAAAGTCTCTTCCCATGATTTAACTGTCTGTCCAACAGGTTCAGTTAGGCATTAAAGCTTTGTACTTCAAACTAAACAGTGCACTATATTATTTATTCCAGTTTGGCCTAAATAAGTATGGATTACCTTACGTAAACCACTCTAAAGTTGTTAGCTGCTTTACAGTACCAAGAGCTCTGACAGCAGCCAGACCCAGAAAATGGACATGCTCCCTCTCTTTTAGTCTGATCTGAGACTTTAGTAAAAGTGACCTGCAGGGCTGCTGTACTACTGTCTTTATGCTCACTGATAAACACACAATATTGGTTTTAATCTACAGAAAAAAATATATTAATTACTCCTGCTATAAGATTAAATTTCACAACTAATTAATGCAGAAAAATATTCTCCAAGAACAATAGTCTTTATCTATTATTGTAATAACAGAGCATCAGTGAAAAATTTGCTGCATTTGACTTTTTGCTGCTCCTGCTCGACCAGCAAGTTTCCAGCCCATCATTTTCTCTTCTAGACTTATGTTTCAGTAAAAGGAAAATGCTCCCAACCTAGTACAAAATTTACTTTGAAAGTAAATATTAAATAACTGAATTTGTCAATTTGACTCCATTTAAATTAGATAAATTATAACTTCTGGTTGTAACTTCTGCTTTTAATTATAACATTAATACATAGGTGTTATTCTTAAGAGATTTTTTTAGTAGTTTAAAATTAAACACTTTTACAAATAAACCCATTAAGGATTTCCTTGACTATGCTTAGCTTTTCCTTAGCTGTTCTTGAAACACAGATCAGACTTAATAATCTTGCTATATAGTCCCCTAATTAAATGCATTTTATATTAAAATTAAGCGGTAGTAAAAACTATCAAGATGTCTATTATGAATGCTTCACTGTATGCAGACTCATTAACCTAAGTTAAATTAACAGAACAAGCCAAAATGTAACCATGACCACTGAGAGCTTGCAAAGTTCCCTAGAGAATTTTTGATAACTTATTCCAGTCACTTCAAAACTTCCCTTTTAAGACCACATGATATTCTCATTTCATGAGTGAATTTTTTTTAAAAAAATTCATGTTTCATAGAATTTCCTTTTTATAACCAGTAATATTTTCTGATACATTTTGTGAAAATAATTATTGTAATCCTTTTCTCTAACAACAATGCAGTGAAATCTACCATAGAAAGACATATACCCTAATGTTTATATTTGGTGATTACCTTCCTTGACAATTTAGCTGCTATCTGTAGAAGCAAAAATCAATACTTTATTTCTTCTGCAGAGTGATATCAGCTACTTTGCAATCTCTGCATGTTTGCACATAAATATTCTTGAAGGCAAACTAAATCAATT
Organism: Aleadryas rufinucha; assembly: GCA_013397815.1. Classification (NCBI taxonomy): domain Eukaryota; kingdom Metazoa; phylum Chordata; class Aves; order Passeriformes; genus Aleadryas; species Aleadryas rufinucha. Next base: position 321,088 of record VZTH01014054.1, read on the forward strand.
AACATTTGTAGTTGTCCAGTCCCTTTGCAAAACATATTATGCGCTTAGGATGAATTCAGTGTAAATCATCATCCTAGCCACACAATTAAATACTATAAGCTTCCTTAACCCTCAGCTCAGACTTTCCTAATCTCTGAAAGAAAGCAATGCCAGATGGCCACGAACAACTGTTAAGAATCAGAGAGACACAGAGAAATACTTGAAGCTCTCAGTAACTCGGTGGAGAAACACCTTCTGTTCTAACTTACTGCTAGGCCTCACTTAGATAAATTTGCTTTGCACAACTCATAGGTGATCCAGGTTAACTGATACATGTGCTACTAATTTTCAAAAGCTGTATTTTGTCGTCATGAATCAAATTCACAGACACTGAATTTTTGCTACAACTCTTGGTTGCAGTTATCACAGTGACAGCATGTTGCCTACAAAGTGCAGAGAGAATCAACTGACCACTACACTTCTCCATCACTTTAAAACATGTAATTGTGTAAAAGTATCTATGGATACTCATTAAAATATGTAAAATATATTGTAGGTAAAAATAATTGTGCAAAATATAATATTAATCTATAATTAGTTGTCAAATCTGTATGAGTTAGCTGCAAGGCTGAAAGAGTAGGACAGCTCATTGGCCCATGCGGCACAGACTAGGCCCCAGTCTCTTTCTCTGCCTTAAGAAGAAATAATGGAAAAAGGTTCCTCTTTTCCTAGAGAAGAACATCCTCCTTTGAGCCAACACTAAGAATCATTCAAGACAATCGTGCCCAGCATGCTGGGATGCTAAGGGGCACCTCCTGTTTTCATTTTCAGGAAGCATCTCACAAGCACCATTTTGTAAGTCAACAGTGTAGAAGTGGTCTCCTCACCTCTATAGACCAGGAGCCTCATTCTGCTTTAAATTACAGTTCAGGAAATTTCATGCTTAAAAATGAAGCTTCTCTTTTTAAAAATAAATCACCTTGCATTATGAAAGATGATAGTCACTGCTCAAGAGCAGGCCACAGCTTCACGTTTTTGGACTTGGGTTTCTTAACAGAAATTCAGAAGGAAGCAGTGAGAACAGGCAAACCTGGGAATGGAAAAAGCAGGTTAAGAAGAAATATAGGTCTGAAATAGCAGGGAGTGCTTCAGGGCAGAGCAGGAGTGAAGGGCACAAGCAGAGGTGTGTGAAGAGTCCACAGCTCAGCTAGCAGGAGAGTTCAGGGCAGCAGTGAGAGATGCTGCAGGTGCACAGCATCAGAAAGGTGCACAGCATCAGCACACACAGAGACAAACATTCAAAACCTCTCAGACAGCCATGGTGGAACTAGTGTAGTTCCAGGTATGAAGCCAGATGTGGCAAACTACAGAAAACATGTTGTGTAGTGTGCTTCATTCTAGTTGTATTTCCACGAGGTAAAAGGCTAATGTTATTCATTTGAATGTCTCAAATAAAAAAATAGCCCAGTTAAAAAAAAAAAAAGAGTATAGCAAAACTGGAAGAATGCATGGGAACATCATTCTGGCTTGCAAAATTGAGTATAAGACAGCTACAGTGAAGAAGGAGGGAATTCTGAGCAATTTAAACCAGGTGGAAGGATCACATGTGTGTTGTAAACTACTTTGAAAAGTACTTGACATCTTGCATTTAGCATTTTTCAATAATCTCTCAGATTCACCAGGCCAGAGTATCATTTTCATTCTGAATAGCACAGTTCACACACACACAAAAAAGCATTTTTAGAATATTGGATAGAGATGTAGTGACAAAGTTTAGTAACAGAAAGAAAAGTGATAAAAGCCTCACAACAAAAGACATGATAAGGAGAGTGTGAAGGGTATTAAGAGGTAAGAGTAAGAACTGAAGAAGCACAGGACACTAGAGAACTGTTCCAGATGGTAAGCTAGTTTTAACCTAAGCAGCAGTGTGTTTGTATAAAAGTCCAGTGGGAGCTGAGCAGAGATGAGGACATACATGAAGTTTGAAATGCTTTTGCAAGTTCAAGGAATAGAAAAAATGGACTCTGAAGGTCTGATGCAGAGTAAAGAATATTGCTGCTTGGGGAGAAGAAAAAATCAAAGAAAGATGTTGCATGTAAGGAGGTGAGGAGTAAGAAACACCTACACAACTGATCACAGAGGACATGAGTAATGAGACCAGATAACAGCTTTTCAAAAACTAGTCATCACATACTCATATGAAAAAAAAAAAATTCAATCTCTTAAAGTAATGCAGCATTGGGTCAAATAGCCAGTTTGATATAAATATGGTGTGTTTTTAAAATTATTTATTCCAAAAATACTTATGGCAACTTTCTAGTAGGGTGTGTGTACAGAAAAAGAAAAAACAATTAAAATAATAAGTTAACTTTGATCAGATGTTCTTCGGTGATCAGTTCTATCTTTCTATTTCAGTAAGATGCCCACAAGTTCAGTAATTGTAGCATTACTGTCTATTGCTGATAAAAGCTCACTGTTGCGTGAGCGGTTCAACACTGTACCAAATCTCCCATTAACTCTTGCTCTTAGAGGTTATTTCAGTAAGTGGGTCAAGATAAACAGAGAACCTGCTAGTAAGGCTCCTAATTTGAACAATGATATCTATACACCAAAGACAGCTACTTGTACTAGACTGCTAATGCCCCTTTTTTTCCAAAATAAATCCCGGGATGGTATTCTCATTTATTTATGAAGCTTACTGTATGTTTCTGGATCACAAACATGAATGGTTTTGTTCACGTGCCCAAGCTTTGTAATCACCAGGAAAGCAGTGACCTTTGCTTTCAAACTAAGCAAACCGTTTCATATTGGGTTATATTCATGCATACTCAGTATTTCAATTAGCCTGTGATTTCCTTACAAACACTGTACTGAAGGATGCTTAGCTGGCAGATGACTTAACTTTTCCTCCCTCCCTTGTACGTGACAATACTTTGCTCAAAGTAGCCATTATGCTTTTAACTTGCTTGCTGAGGCATTCATTGTTACAACTCCTCACACCTCTTGGCTGATGGAGGAAAATCAATTTTGATCCCTGAGAAGCAAGTGCAAGTCTCCAACTTCACACACCAACGTGTAAAATTGCAGCTGAAACTGAATCCAGATTAATTCACCATTCCAGGCATTTCACATTTATGCTGAGACCTTAAGAGGTTAGCATATACATGATTTACTGTTTTTAACTGGAGAAATGGGACAGAACTTCCTTCAGATGAAAAAGCAGTTTGTCAAATGAAGTTTACACAAACCAAATGAGATTTATGGTGACAATGAAAATATACTTTAAAAATTAACCTGCTGCTTTTTGCAACACAAGTATTACAACAGAATGCAAAAATCCAGCCACTGCAGGATTTTAATGCTACAATAATTCTGATCTTCCTTAAAGGGCAACAGTTCTGCCCTTTCTTAGATAACCCAGTTCAATGCACATTAGAATAGCAAGTCTGAGCAATTAGAAGCCAAACTACAGTAAACAGGTAGCAATAAAGATATAGAAAGCATGTGCATTTCCCAATAGACACAAGTTTAACACTGAAAATATTCCAAGCAGGTATGAGAGAGAGGGAGGGGAGAAGAGAACTTACTGTACTGCTTCAAAGATGCACCATACACATAATGCAGCAGCACAGGATACACTAACAGATGAAAGCAACTGAAAAGGCAGTACTCACCCAAAATATTAAATTGAAAAGGAACATCATGTATTTCAAACAACACAGGCAGCCTCTTGCCATGTTGCACTTCTTAAATTCTAAAAGGAAAACAAAGGATAGATCCAGGTAAAAGACCACGTATTTGCTGCCTTTGGGTGCACTGTATTTTTCACTTTTTACGCCAGTTCCAGTCCCAGCGCCGGTCCCGGTTCCGACCCCAGTGTGGCTCTGTGTGCGTGATCCAGTTGTACCATAGAAAGCTCCTGCAGTAAAACCTCGACCAAATTGCCTCCCTGAGGTAGAAGGTTTAGCAAAATCTGAGTCTTTGCTATCCAAAGATGGACTCCGGTGAATTGAAGAATCCTCACTACTTGACTTCTCCATGATCTCTCTTTTCACAGTTGTCAGATTTAATGTATAGCATCTCTCAGCATTAAATGCAGTGCCTTTCAAATGCCACCGTGCACTAAGAGCTGTCTGTGTTTTGCTTCTCTTTTTCTTCGTACATAAATCAGATAATCACTGCAGAATTTATTCACTGCATTGTTGCTGGGTTTATTTTTTATAGCAATGTAGGCTGTACTCTGTCTGTCTGAAGCATGGATTTATACATTAATATCCCATGCAAGAGCACACTCATGATTTATCTTGATGAATCAGTTAAGCAGAACTTTGATTTTTATTAAAAAGAGCCATAAGCCCTTTCTCTGCACTCCTAGTCTACAGTCCTCTAATCTATAGGCAGCAGATGGTCCTTGCATCCATTTCCAAAAAGCTTCTGCAGTACACCTGGGAGACTCTCCTCGAGCCGGAGCACTTTCCTTGCTCTCAGCTTCCCTCTCTGTGTCTCTCTGACTCTCTCTCACACGCTGTCTTTTTTCTTTCCACCCATTTGCAGTGTCTCATTCAGTAACCAGCTACCGGAGCGCACTCTGTGTTTCACTGCTGTTGCCGTGAAATCATCAGCAACTGCAACCACTGGGCATTTCCCACAGAAATCCCTGACCTAACTATCGAGTAATAAATCCGCCCTCCTGCTCGCCCCTCCCCTCTGCTTTCCATCGGGCCAGTTAGCAGAAGCCTTCGCCTCCAGGACACGCCTCCATGACATAATATCTTTAATAGGATTAGAATTACTCTTGACTATACAAGTGCACAACAGAAAATCTCTTTAAATGTCAAGAACTGTTTAGCTGTTCATGCGCTAGAACCGTTAGGCAGTGATATTCCTTCGATGTGCAATAAAATACAGAAAAAGTATGGATTAGACAGACAGGTGCTGACCTCTCTCTGCTCATTAACAGCGACTTACATTTTTTTTCTAGCTTACACAAATCCCACGGGACAAGCAATCGGAATAGGCTAGCACCCAGCATACACTGCTCAGGCACACATCTCAGTTGTACATGCACATAACGCGACACCATCACCTGTGATATAATTAACCAGAACCGGAAAAGCAGAGCTGCTGCCTCTTACGAGGTCATCAGGCAATTCTTAAAACTCCTGAAAATGTAAGGAGATCCGAGCCTGCAGCTATTTACACGCTATTTAACAAGTACATCAGAGATTCTTGTTGCGTACAGCAATAAGCCATCTTGCATCACAGGTTGTCTGCGAACCAGAAACACTGACCCAAATGCCACGTTTCTTTTCCACAGAGTAGTGCAACATGCCTGCTAGGACTCTGAAACAGGGAGGGCACGGCCGTGCACGTGTGCCTGCGCACATGCATGCAAGTGCCTGGAGGGGAGGAAGAGAAACACTTCAGGTCACTACTCCCCGTACTTCCAAATTCGTCACTTTGTCATAAGCGCGAAAGCAGCGCACCAATGGTGCAAAGTGCCAGAGCAGTTTTAAAATGCAGGTTATTCTTTTGTTTCTGTAACGAAAGAGACCACATTAGGAGGGCACTCTGAAGGAAATACAGCTACCAGGAAAAGCAAAATTCTACACAATTTTCAACTGACCCTTCACATGCACATTAAAATGCACTGCTAATTGTTATATCAGGTATCTGAAAAAAGACAATATAACATTTATTCAATCTTACGTATCTATGGCCAAAAGCCTCTAAAAATACTGTAATTTTTATGTAACAACATCAGAATCAACACCCTAAAGCAGTGCTGTACCTTTCCTGATAGGCTTTTTCTGCTAAAAGATCCCTCCACCACAAAGTATGTGAAATACCCAGTATTTGAATGTGTAGTATCTTTCTCACACCTTTTCTGCTCTAGAATAAGATTTTAACAACAGGCAGGTCCAAGCCCATTTCAACAGTGTTTGTTCACTTTGCTTTTCAAAAGTAATTTCAAAGCTCCCTGCATCAAACGTGTCCATCAGAAAGACGACTGCAGGATGACTGTTCAGCACTGTGTGTGACAGCAAAAAAAGTTACACACAAAACACCCAAGTAAAAAAAGATAAATTAGCATTGACCAAAGTAGGATGGGCATTTCTATACATGTCTATGGTGCACATACAAACTTCACCACGAGCAGTTACCAAGAAGCAGCTTTCTCAGCAAAAACCATAGAAGTGAATTGCGGGTCATGGCCAGGTACCTGCCTCAAACACTGCCTGCAGGATAACTCGCATTCAAAGACAAGGCAAATGTCTGAGGATGGATTTAGAAGACTGAAAAAGCTCTTCTGTTTGAAATTCACTTACTGGGAAGTGTGAAGTTGTACCACCACAAACCAATGCTGCAGCTAGATATTTTCAGTGGTTTTCACTTGTCATACAAAACTGAGCTCTCACACAAAAAATTATGAGAACACACAAGTACTTTAAAGCATTTTTAGCTTTTTAGCTTTTGCACCCTTTGGTTTGCCATAAAATTTGCACTGACTTAGACTAGCTACAGAAAAAAAAAATTGCTGTGCACTTATGAAAACAAATGCAGTATAAATATTTTCCTTCCCATTGAAAGTACATGACAAAAATAATTAATCTGCCCTTCTCAAGGTTAAAAAAATTAAAAGAATGTTCTGTAATAAGCAAAAAAAAATTCACAAATACTCTAATAGTTCGTAAATCGTGGAACTTTCTGTTGGTGGTTAAAAAAAAAAAGGCAAAACAACTATACCTCCAACCTTTTTTTTTCAAGTTTTCATTATTAGACCTTACTGAAGTATTCCAGTTTTCTATTTTTACCTCCAAATACTACAAAATACTGGTTTACTGCACCATTACCTCTAATGTACCTTCCATTGAGAGATCTCCATGACTAGACTACAGCACAGTTTTTACTTCAGAACAACCCCAACCAAAGACACATGTAAATCAAAAGACATCTTAAAAATCCAGACCTGAGCAATGAGCACTGGGGAAAACACAGTTCCAGATCAGCCTCTCCTCCTGCTGTGTAGCAAGAAAACATGTGACTCTCTTATGGTTATGCTGTGGCCACCAAGGAGACTTTATAAGCCTCAGTAACCTTCAGCCACTTGAATCTGCAGCCACGGAGCAGCTTTACAATTTAGAAGCCACTTCCTGCTGCTGCAACTCTAACTCAGTGTTTAGGTAACTCAGTTAATAAACCACACAGGGCTGCTTATTTGCTGAAAAAATATGTGGCGAAAAAGCTGCAAGCAGTCCATCCAGCTGTGTTTTGACCAGCCACTGCACTCAACTCTGCCTCTGATCGAGACTTTAGCAGAAGGTGTTGCTGCAAGGCAACACCACCTTTCAGTGTCCCACTCAACAGCATAACCTCAGCATGAGGACAAACACATTTTGCTTCACTACAGATCTTACCTCTGTTTAGTAATCAGGGCATGAAAAACATTCAACAGCTCACTCTGTACTTCATTAATGTTTGATTACTGAATCACAGAATTTTGTTGCTGAGTGATGCCTTCACATCAAGAAAATAATTTCAGTCCCACGTGTACCTGCCTGGGACCAGGCAATAAACATCAGTCCATTGCATTTAAATGGCTCTTCCAAGTATTAAGGGTAAAAATTTAGGCCACTTTTAGATAGCATGTATGAAAATCAATGTCACAATAGGTGTAGCCAAAAAATGGAAAGGAAGGGTATTAGTAATATGGCCAAAAAAGCATACACTGGTCCTCCTACTGAAACTGATTTATTTGGTTCCCTCCTGGGAACAGTCCACCATAGTCCTGAAAGCAAACATCCCAGCATCTTCATTCCTTAGTGAATTTCACAAATTATTTAATCCTTTTTTTCATCCTTTAGCTTAATCTCACCAAAACTTCAGTGCCAATTACACCCAGCTACAGTGCTCCTGAACTCCTCTGTTTCTGCCCTCCTCAGCTGTTTTTGCACAACTGGCTTGTGGAATCATGCTGCAAAACAGAGCAAAAGCTGACCAAGTTTATACACATATTTATAAACACGGATTTTAAAAGAGATAGTACAGATATAAAAGGTATATCCGCAATATAGAAAAAAATACAGTTATTTTCCCCCTTTTAGAAGTTTCAAATTGGTTTTACTTGACATTCCCCCTCAGTGAGCTTGCTGACCCAGTGAGAGGGAGAGGGACTACAACAGGCAAGAACAGGAATAAATAATGAAGGCTGAACAAAAATATCTTAAGCTTTTGTTATGTCTCCCATGATTCCTGAAAATGAAATACAAAACTCTAGGAGTTTTTAAAAAAGGAAAAATGAAAACTCCAGTCACCATGATACACAAGCCATTTTACAACTTCTTATATATTTTATCTTGCAATTTCTATTAAGTAGGATAATGCTAGTGTCACTATTTTAAATATGGAGAACTCAAGGACCAAGACGTTTGCTGAGGATGAATGGAAAACTGCTGGCAGAGGAGCAACCCAAATCTGTGCCTCACATGCCCTCAGATAGTTCACTAGCCACTGCACCATTCTCAAATTATTTTGGGGAATTTTAAATTTTAGCAACCATGCCACATGGCTTCAGAACAGTACTGAGCCCTGCAGAGAGATGTACAAATGCATATGCTACCAAGTGTTCAAGGGATATGGTTCTTAAATGCATTCTTTTTTTTTGAGTTCTATTGACCAGGAACTCAATTTTACAAGCCTTCCTCCGGGTACATTAGATAGGCAAAGAACCGAGATTGCTGAGTATAAACTCAGCGACTGCACCTTTCCAGTCACTGCTCTGAACTCTGGAAGTCCATGAGAAGGAGATAAGAAACAAGAGTTGAAAATAATAGCTTACAACTGACATTCAGTTGCATACAGCTAAAAGCTCAGATTAAAAAAAAAAAACCAACCAACACTGATTTTGGAATAAGCTTAAAGGGAAAAGGATGTCCAAAGAATAGAACTGAAATTAGGATCACATGAGAGACAAAACATGGGGTTCTCCTGGTTCCATGCCAAAACGTTTACAGACCCCAGCAAGTTAAAATGCCTGTGATGCCTTGAGGTGGCCACCTAAAAATAGAGACTAGACAAGAATAAGAGAATAAAAGTAGGTATTTATTTGAAGGGCACACCCTGAGCAGTCGAAAGGCTATACCCAAGATGGACCTTGGGTCACGGGGTTCTTCACACTTTTATAAGTTTGGTCTGTTTGCATATCAGGGTTAATTCTCCAATTATAACCTCAGTTAATGCTGTAATTACCCCAAGTTTGTCACTCCTCTTCAGAGGCTTTTAGTTTACGCATTTTGGGTCCTCATGTCCTTGAAGAGCAAACCTAGAGAGGGTTTGTTACATCTAACCAGCATGAGAGAACAGTAGCTAACAGGCCAGACAAAACTTCAGAGTTACACTCTAGGCAGTACAGGACTTGAAAAATATAAGTTAAAACCTAAGGCATCACCTGGTGTTCTCAGGTCTTCCAAGGCTTCAGAATTTATAATAAAAAACTTGGATGCTCTGATGGTTGTAATGCACATCCTGGGGCCTTCCAAGCTCCCAGCCTGGATGTTGTAAATCCAAAGTATTCTGCTGATCATGGGATTGGACAAAAACAAGGTAGGTGTCAAGGACAACTCTGACAAGGTTTGAAACCTGCCTGTGATTTTCAGAACCAAATAGCCCAAGCCATATTTAACCCCCGACACACTTTAATTTCCACTAAGAAAAATGTTCCATTAGAAACAGACAGAACTACTCTAACGCCAGTTTTGGAGTCTCCAGTCACTGATCATAGCTTCACACATTATTTAGAGCCTATATGAACAGCTTGTTTGATACAAATGCTAAAAAAGAATCACTACCAAGTGTTCAGCAAAGAGTGGAATGCACACTTAGTTTCCCTACTAGCACGAGGAGCAGCCATTTCTCCTATGTTCAGAAAACCACCATTTCCTTGGGGCTTAGTGGACAGACAGATGATGGAGGGAGAGATTGGATTCATTAAGAAACAGGCTTACTCACAGCTGGTGCCTATGATCTGACCAGCAAACAATCCCAATGTTCTGTGAGAGACAACCTCACGCCCTTCTCTCTTTACCCTCTAGCACAACCAAAAGCATCCAAAAGGCATCACCTGATCCTCAATTCCACCTGGAGAAGAAAGCCAGCTCCAGAGGCCAGGTAAAAGGATCTGTAACAGGTAAATATGCACACAGCATAAACTAGAAGGAAAATTAGGATACTCAGATGGATTTCTGGAGGCTGGACTCCATGTTCTGGGACTCCACCTAGCATTGGCATGGCTGAAGAAAAAGGAGGCCTGGCAGAGAGACAGGAGTGGGACAGCACTCCAGCATGCAGGAACTGTGTGAAGGAGCACCCCTCAGGAGGCAATGAGTTTGAGATCTCTGAGTAAACAATCTTTTCTTACAGATACAGGAATTGAGTGTCTAGGCACCTCAATCCAACACCCACCTCCATTACTCCTGAATTCACGAACAGAAATTACATTTCTTGACATTGTTACTGGAAAGGAAATGAATTAATCTGTTTCTATGACACAAAGGCAAGAGCATAGCAGCTCATGGCTGCCTCTGATGAATAACACTTCTTGCCTCCCTAGAGTAAAGAGGTAAAAAAGGAGGTAAAATCTCTTTGAATGGCTTAAATTAATACTTACTAGTTTATACTAACATATACCAGTAAGAGGAGTTTATCCTTCCAATATGGGGTCTTCACTGGATGAATGACCAAGAAAATAAGATCCTGTTGTAAGACCTTCCACCATGCCAAACATTCTGTGTCATTTGGTCCCTGGGATTTCCATTAAAAATCATTTAGTGCTAACAGTGCACATGTGGCTGATGTTTCTCATTCAGGATTTCACATCAGAGACAGAATGAGATTCTGTCTCAAAATTGTACAGAGGAATTAGCTGTAAATCGTGTCAGGAACCTTAACCCACTGTGGTCAGATGCAGATGATGAGATGATATGCTAATGCACAGGAGAAGTAGGACATGCGGTTTAAAGTGCAATATGAGGTCCAAAAGCTAAGAAATTTTGATTATTTGTCCCTCAGGGGCCCTCAGACAGAGCACAAAGAATGTCTGAGTTTCCAAAGAGATAGAAAAATAGAATAGAAAATAGAAATCCTACTACCAACATTTAAGCTTTTAAATCAAAACATTTGCACTATACACAGGGATCTTTTGGGGTTTGGTTTTCACTTCACAAACGTAATGAAATACGCTAGATCTGAAAGAAGCACTGTAAATATTATGTTAGAATACAATTCACCATTGTTAGTTTCACCTTAAAGAACTAAAATCCAGAAAGTCTATTTATTGTTTGTTTCTGAGAATCCTGGAAATCAGAGTCTTCTAGAGCTTGGCAGTGTACACATGTAGAGTAAGTCAACCCATACCAGTCAGTCTAATATCCAAACAGAAAAATAGACATTAACAGCTGGCTCTGAAAAAAAACCCTGGTTTTTTTCCTCTGAAGTCCCAAAACTACCTTACCAATTCTCCCACTAGCAGGTGAGAGAAAATAGGAAATATGAGGGGAGAGAGAACAGCATGTGCCCAAGCAGATAGACCTATCCTACCAGGCAGCAGAGCTTAACAGATGCTTTGGAACAGTCTGTTTATGACTTTTAGCTTAAGAATCTGTATCCCTTTTAATTACAGAGTGTTTATCTCATCTTCCATAACAATGAATACATTTTTTAATCTCCATCAACAACTAATCCTTAATTCTGCTGAGAACTTAGCCTCAGTATTTTAGGGCAGTGAGTTCCACAGATATGCATTATGTTAAAAACTCCAGCATCTTCCTCTTATTCACTATCATTATTAAGCTTTCCAGCTCTGTCCTCTGTCTGGATATTCATCCTCATCCCATAATTCATTAGTTCGTAATCCTCTGTTACATCCCATGTCAGTGTCCTTCATTAAACTAAGCACTTTTCAGCATCTCCTGTTATTAAAAACTCTCTGACTCCCTAATAATTTCAGTTAACCATCTAAGGGCTTCTTTCTAATTGAGCTATGTTTCTACCATAATCTTTCCCAATCTGCTGATGAAAAGATCTTCTTTTTAAAGGACAAGAGTTAATTTCCAGATTCAAAATAAATTTAATCAATTCTGTTTCTATCAACACCGTATCTTTATGACAGTGAAGTTACTCAGATTCAACAGACATTTTTCCATCATTCCCATTCTGCTTTTCTATTTCAGATTCAAAATTTGGCTCTGAAAAGGTTGAACTTTTCAGAGCTCAACAGGACAACCCTTGTAGTTTATCTGACCTGTAGGAGGGAGTTTTCTCACTACAGTGACATGAATCTAACACTGGTTCCCTGTAAAGTCACCAGTAAGACCATCTTCAGGAGAGGGACTCCTTATAAAGATGCTGATGTAAGCCAAATCAACCCTTGGTCATCCACGAATCTGTGGTACAAACTGCTGTCTCCATGCAGTACACGAAAAGAAGGTGTATGCAGGGAAGTGTTTTTTACTTCATATAAAGAGAAAATAAGATCAAGGGACCAGAAAGCTGCCAGCCAGAGGCAGGAAGGCAGCAGCATCACATCCCCAATACTCCCATGTGAGGAAACATCACAAATCAGATCTCCAAAACCATGCTTTAAAAATTAAAGACCAAAAAAAGAAAGCAGGGGCGAGGAAGTGAGAAGGGTTCTTCTTTTTTAACACCTATTTTTTTGCGGAGGTAAAGTACATGATCTGAGTGCTTCTCTTCCACTCCCACTTTAAATGACAGTTTAGGTTTTTAAATCTTCTCTATTGACTACAGATTAAAGAAAACTAGCAAATAGCCAAAGGTCTTTGCCTATTGTGAGAGATTATATCCCTTCTTCCTCTTAGATGGTGCAGCAGGTTTCATTAATACAATAACTCTTCTAACTGCGCCCAACGTGCACAAGTCTCTTGAACAAAATCAGGTGGATTTTCTCTAACATCTGTTCCAAAGAGGCTGTCTTTCACCAGTCTGCTGTTTTGAATTAACTGACAGCTGGTGTCTATGTATTAGCAGAACTATTAAACTTAAAAACCAACAAATTGAAAAAACCCTCATACAAATGTGGAGAAAGAACCAAGAGAATGATGTAAGCATTCCTTTTTGAAAGGCAGCACACATCTCTGAAACCTGCTCAGTTATGCCATGAAGGAACATTTCTAAGCACATTCCTTTCACAATTGAGTGAATTCCTTCATTGCTAAAATATTCATTTTTTGGCACTTAAACACAAGCAGGTGTCATTCCATGAATGGGGACATTTAAAACCACTGTGTCAGGGCTGACAGAGACCCAGATGTCTTCAATGGGCAGCAACTCATCACCAGCCCCAGCCTCCAACCTAAGACTCACTGGAAGAGGCAGACTGAATGCCTTACTGGAACGTCATCACCTCAGATGTGTGTGAGTTATCAAAAGGCTGTTTTCCAGCAGCATTTCTAAGCAAAACCTGAGGCCAGGCCCCACTTTCAGGTCAAAGAGTTTTCAGAAAGGAGTCACAGCACCAAATGAATTAAGTACCTGCCCAGAGCCAGTGGCCTCACAGATGAAGTTGGCATCAGAGAGGACTGACTTCAAGTCACAATACCAGGTTCCCCTCTGCTAGGCCCCCAGTGTGACTCAGGGCAGAAATGTCTGGAAAAAAGGGTGGGGTTTAGTCTCTACAGCCATTCAGTTGTCAGTCTACTCCTGGCCCTCCCTGACCACAGTCCATCAACTGTGACACCAAGCTTCATTGCCTAACGATTCCCAGCACAATACCTCCTTTTGTCTTTGAAGGCAGACATTTCCGAATTCATAAGAAACAGTTTTTGAGTAATTCAACGTAACTGGAACATACCTTCACTGCCATTAACAGCACTTCTTAAAGGTTCTGATCAAAGCACTGCAGAACAGCCACATTCCATCCTGCTGATTTGGGCTGGACTCATTTCTATGGCTTCCAACAAACTTCCACAACACATAGCCTGAGCAAAGTCCACAGACTCCATCCTGTCTTGAAGCTCTTTAAATGTATAAAACAATCATATCTGACCATCTGCAACTGCCCTTGCAATAAAGCTTATTTACCTTCACTGTAAAGCTTCTTGCACATTGTGTGGTAACACTGTGGGATGTAGTCAAATACAACATTTAAAATAGGATGTGCCTGTAACGTAGCAGTCATGCAATTAATGCTTTTTGCTTTGCCAACAACAGAGTCAGATTTAAATCCCAAGAGGAGGCAGATATTTTAGCCACCTTACTCATCTCACAAGAACGAGGCTAAATGGTTCTCATCTATTCTGCATGAGATACAAGAAAGGGTGTAATAATGAAAACAAGGTAACCCTCTTACTATAATCCGGCAGGTTTATGTAACGGTGCTGCTGTTCATGAGCTTTGTGATCGGTGTCAGCTCTCATTACAAGGGTGTGAGAGATTTAAAATGACAAAGGAGGAAAGGAAAGGGGGGAAAAAAGCAATTTGATGTGACCCTGCCTGTCAAGCCACAGAAAAACTATCCAGCAGTTCAATTCCCTGACTTACAGTAGGAGCTACTTAACTTTTTACAGTATATTCATTAACAAGCTTTTGTAAAGGCAGAAGTAAAATGGCAAAATATATTTTTATGACCTTATCTGCATTATGGAGGACACATTTACACTTGCAGAGAATGCTGTGTGCTAGCTGCAATACCAGGCATTCAGAGCCTAATATGGGGTGTAAAGAATGGATGCAAGCATGTTTGACTCTTTCCCAAAAGCCAAGCCCACATTCACTTCGGTTTTGAAAAAGTTTAATTGTACCATCACCGTCTCTCAGAGATGAGAAAACCAAGATAGATACCCTTGATCAGCAGTCAGAAACTAAGAATGTTCCAAAAATTCCTCATAGAGGCATCTGAAAGGCAGAAAAAAGAGCATCTTTTGTAAGGGAAAACTATTCATGTCATTCAATCTGCTCTGATCTACTTAGGTGTGTCACAAGTATGCAGTAACTATTGTACAAAATATCAACTGGCCTTTAGAAGCTGCACTTCATAAATTCATCACAGGCAGATATTTTCCATTTACAAATTAATTGGGATGCTGCCATTTTTTTTCAGAAGCAACCAACACAATCTTTCACGCTCTGCTCTGCAGACTGGTTCAGGGGAATCTATCAAAAATACATGGCAATAAACACTTAGCAAATGGTGTGCATCCAGATGGGTTTTTAAACAACATGAATGGAACTAAAGGCTTGCAAAATGCAATATCATGTAAGGGTAGACAGTGATAGTTTTGGTCCAAATATGCCTTACAGGAGTCAAATTTGATGACCATAGCAACAATATGTATATGATCTTTCTCTCCTCTCTCCTAAATGTCCACATCTAGACTAATTTTAAATCTAAACTAATTTACTGAAAAGGATTTCCAGACTTCTTCCCTTCAGGAGAGCAAGCTACTAGTAAATCTACAATAATATAATCCATTGGTAATGTTTTGTTTGCTTTTGTTGTTGCTTTAACTCTATAATCCCCATGTCTATAAAACAGATACACGCAGGTTTGGACATCAATGCCCCTAAAATGAAAGATACTTTTTTCCCTGGATTTTATCCAACCGATGGGTTCTCCTCCTGTGTTATTTTTCTCATATACTCATTTCTTATGTTGCACTTGTCCCTTTCCAGCCCAACATTTGCCCAGAAGTAACAGAAAATTCTCTCAAGCTACTCAGACACTTTTCAGAAGAGTTTTATGGACTCATCATCTCATCCCATACCCGAAACACAACTTTTCTAAATTGACCATATCTCATTCCTCTCCTCCCCCACTTCTGTGCCAATGGTTTTATTACAGGCCTGTCTTGTATAGTACTTAGTGTTCCTATTCCAACAGCATGGAAGCTGTTATATTAAACATTTATCCGTAATGGGGTTACTCCCTTCTACAAGCTGAAGCAAGGTAATTTGGCAGATACAAGAACGAAAAGATTCTGTAGGTTTGTCTCTTGAAGAAGAAATACAGTACTCGAAATACATAAGATTCCAACCCAAACCTGACTGCCTGAACTGCACCCTGAAATCCCATGCTTCTTGTATTCCAAGGATTGCTAAATTAAGTCATCTCAGTTCCCTGTGTTTTTTTCTTTTAAATCAACTTGAATGTTTTCTGCCCCATACACTGAAAACAAAGTTTCAGAAACTGTAATATGGTAAGTAAAAAAAAGGAAAAGGAAAAAATTCTTCTCAATCCCTGAGAGGTGTACCACTGGAAACGAGGTTTGAAGGAAACAAAAGGCAACAAAAGCTTAATCAACAGAATCAGGACTTACGAACTTCTGAACACACAAAGGGAACAGAGCTGATTAGTTGCAAGGTGCAGTTCCTCTTTACAAGGAATATTTTTCCAAACAGAATGATGCTTTGCACCTGTCCTGTAATTAGATGCCAGGCTTATGTATTATGCTGAAAGGAAAAAAAGACTTAAGAAAGTGTCTTGATCATTTCAAAGTTCAGTGCCTCCCAAAGAGTGCCTATAGCCATTCTACAGCATTTCTAGCTCCATTTATACAGATATCTCACTTTTGTCCCTACCTAGTCCATTTCCTGTATTTATATAGTATCGATCAAATATTGATGATATCTGAGTCTGAAAGACTACATCAATACCAAGCTGTGCGCAGGACGCAGGGAGTGTGGAATAATGAATTATTTCCTAAAAATTGTTCCCTAAAAAATTGTTCCCAGGCACCAGAGCCTTCAAAATGTCTATCACAGAACTATCTTCACGCATTTTAAGCATCCTTCATATTAAGGATCCAGTTATTTTCATTTTAATATAAGGAACAAATGCTCAGAAGCCAAATAATCCAAAACAGATTTCTACAGAGTCCTGCATTCTCAAGCACTACAAGAAAACCCTCAGACTACAGAAGGCCTGACATAGTAGACTGCTACAAAGTTCTGTCAACCAGATTTCCTCTCAGATTTCACAGGCTGGTCACCAGTAGCTCTTATGCATAATCTGTAAACCACATTTTTAAAGCAACCAAGGACCCTTCAAAATGAGAAAACAGATACACATTTTTGACACACATCTCTCAATATTGGGAAAACTTAAAGCATTGACTTCTGTTTTAGAAGAGAAAAGGTACGTGCTTAGGGACAGAATTCCAAATTAAGATACCCTCAAGAGATGTTACACGCTGTTTTGAAATAAAACTTCCACCTCATAAAATGCTAATATTAGGGCTTTAGGCACACTTTAAGGTCAGGACCGATGTGCTGCCTAACATGTAAAAGATTCTCACTTTCCAGAAGGCCAATAAATGCCTTTCAGTTAACTAAAAAGCAGTTACAGAAGATGGTGGTACTTTGTTCACAAGTATTCACGTTGGCAGGTCAAGCAACAGAA
The DNA here is from genome assembly GCA_013397815.1 of Aleadryas rufinucha. Classification (NCBI taxonomy): domain Eukaryota; kingdom Metazoa; phylum Chordata; class Aves; order Passeriformes; genus Aleadryas; species Aleadryas rufinucha. The sequence goes on from VZTH01014054.1 coordinate 338,480, forward strand.
AGAAGTTGCTCAGGGGAGAAGTTGACCTGGATATAAGTGAAAAAAAATTTCAGTGGGCGAACAATTAAACATTGGAACAGACTGCTTAGAGAGATGTTAGAACCACTCTTACTGGAAATATTCAAGACTCAGCTTGACAGGGCCTGCATAACCTGAACTGGGGCCCTGCTTTCAATAGAAGGTTGGACCATGTGCTCTCCAGCATCTCCTTTCATCCTAGACTTTGCTGAGATTCTAACATTTTGTTCTAAGATCCAAAACTCAGACTGTGAAAGACTGCCACTGAACTCCTTGGAGTAGCAGTGACTTGAACTACAGTTGCATGCACTGAAAAACTGGCAAACTAAAATTGCTATCACATTGATGAGGATGGTAAAAAGAGATGTTTCTTCTCAGTAGCTAGATTTGACAAATTAGGAACATCCTCATCCTGTCAGTTGAGTTATCTGCAGATCATAAAACCTGTCTGATCTGTGTGACTTAATTTGGTAGTTATCCTTTCTAATCTATTAACTACTGTCTTCTTTTAACAGCAGAAATTTCTTCTTTAACAGAAGAAACGACACACAAATTCCAGTCTTTCCCATAATCATGCCCTGCTTTTTTTTTTTCCTACTGGAGTGTGAATTCCATACAAGAGTGCATTTCTCAGAATGAAGGACCTTCCCCAAGGAAAGGAATGTAATTCATTTGCAAAAAGCAGGGATTAGTAATTATTTAAAGGCAATCCATCTGCCCCTAGAGAGGTACCAGCTGCACAGATGAAGGGCTGGTTTAATCTCTTCAAGAGTAAATTTGTGAAAGATCTCAAATTAAACTATTTACATGGGAGAAGAAAGCTTGATCCTTGAGCACAGAGGTGGTGGAGTTTCTTTCAGTGTTGCCATTACGTCATGACAATGGAAAGCTATTTAAAGGCACTGACCTGACAAAGCTGGTACAGTTTTAGATGCATCCATCTAAACTAAAAAAAAAAGGCAAAATGGTGCTACATCTGGCCATATACCCCAATAATTGCTTTATTGTTGGAGCTTTTAACAGTTATGGACAATCTTGTTGTGGGGCTGAGCCCCCCTAGATGTTTCTGCATCAGACATACATGGTGCATTACTTTACTTGGGGTTTCGAAGGATTATTAGTCATATTGTCTCTAACCTTTTTGAAATGAACTCTTCTAATGGCAAACATTAGCATATGGAAATATTTCCTTGCAGTGTTTTGCTTCCTTTACTGTGCTGTATCACAAGGAGCATAATATAAGAAGAAAGCAAACAAGTATGGTTTTGGGTGCTAATAATGCAAAGAGCTATTTTGATGGAACTGCTGAAAGAGCTAAAATATTTTTAACTTCCCTCCTTCCAGTACTCATGTGACTATAAAACACAATTAATTTTGATGATGAAGTTAAAGAATCCTAGGCACATACTTCCAAAATGTTGTACATTCCTTTCATTCTTACAGAATCTGAAGGATTTTTATACCCTGACATGATTTATCTTTTTGAGGCTAATCTGGGTAGCCATGCAGGTTGACAACAGAGTTTCTTCCCACAGCAAGTGACCACATTCTATGTTAAAGTAGCATTGTCTGCTGTAACTCCAAGAAAAAAAACTTGCTACAGTCCGAAATACCCATGATATAGTTCCTATAGATTTAAAAAGTAATAAGCAATTCTAGTGCTCCTAATAGGATCAGATGTACTTGAAATTTTTAAAAGTGTTATTTCAGTGTGTGAGTACAGGTAAGTAGACATGTAACGCTGCAACAAGAGTTAAAGGGGATGAACATACAGAAAATTAGCTGAATTTTCTTTTTAAGCTCCAAAAGAAATAGGGCCACTAATAAACTTAAGTCATTTAGTGGCCAGTTCTAGTTTATCCTGGCGGCCTCTCTGTCTCCACACTTAATTTAAAAAAAAAATAAATTCTCCCTCTTAGCTATAAATGAAGTTGCAACATGGCAACAGTAACATATCCTGGCAACTCTTCCTTCCCCAAATCACTTTAACTTATTCTCACTCTGGATTTCTAAGGAAATAAGATTTATGCATCCAGACTGTGTTCAGTGAAACCTGAGGGAAGGGAGCAGGCAGGGTGCTGTATGAGTCCTGGAAACCCAAGCCAACCCTCAGCAGCATATGTTTGGAGTATCAGTAGCAGCCAGGCAGAACCGTGTGCGAGGCTGACCTGGAGCCCGCATGAAGAATGGGCACACACCCGACAGGGTTCACATTCTGTGCACTGTGCTCTTACCTTGCACAGCCCTATCACAGGGACAGAGGGGAAATCCTGCAGTCTGGGCAGGGTAGAAGGTGAGGAAAGGAGAGGTCTGTAATGAGCTCAACCATCCAAAAGAAAATAAGAACTCACTCTGCTCTCAGCAGAATTTTAAACAGTAACAGAACTGGAGCTGGGCAGTCGTACCTTCAGCTCTTCAATGTGTGGAGTAGCCTCAAGCACACATCACAACAGCAGCAGGAAGTGAATTTCTGCACAGTGTCCTCTGCCCTTCAAGCCCTGTGGCCTGGGCAAGGGATTTAAAGTGGCCCTGCACAGTGGCCGGAGCAAGGCCGAGTGCCCTGCTCAAAAGGGGCTCTAGGACCACAGGTGCCATTTTCAGCACCATGGATTGGCCTCTCTTTTCAATACTTCTCTCCCCAGTTTGGTTTAGGATATATGTTCCAGATAGCATACATTCTCCTGATTTAACAGTTCTCCAAGTTTAATCTCATTTTCTCTTTATGTGTCTAAACCCATCACCCCCTTATTTTTCTTCTCTGATGCTCACAATTCCCAGTTTGTTTTCAAAGCTCATTAAGAGAATTTTCTCTCTCCCTCTGTCATATCATTAACAGACATGTTACACAACACCAGTCTAACTCCCAGCCTACATAACCACTGCACTACTGCTGATAATCAGCTCCTGTTTATCTTTCACCCAACTTCTTCTTCCTACCCAAGCAAATTTCAATTAATCTTCATGTTAGAAAGTAAACACATACCTACTTCCCTCTTGATTCCCTAAAATCATTAATTTTGCAATTCTATCAAAAAAAGCAATTACATTGTCTGGCAAGATTTATTCTTTATGAACTCATGTTGTTACTGCTTACAATTCTGTCACCCTGCAGACTCTGAGTTTGCATCCTCTTTTAATATCAGGCCCATTATTTTACCAGTGGTTATACTTTTGGGACAGTAATTGCTAAAAAAAACCTTGGCTTTCTTTTGAAGGTCAACATTATAGTTTCCAGTCCTCACTCATACTGACACTTCATTTTAGCTACCATCTCACAAAAACAATAATCACACAATAGTGGCACAGCAAAAAGGCTCACCAAACACAAACTATTTAAACTGAGGGGTAAGAAAGAGAGAAAAATCAACCTTTTGTTCACATAATCCCTTTGTCACTCTTTAACATTAAAAGAAATTTTAACAGTCAGCCTTCTGCTACAAGAAAACACTCAGGGATACTGTTTGGACTTGCAGAATGATGCAGGGTAAAAGGGACCCCTTGAGATCACCTAGTCCAACCCCATAGTCAAAGCAGGGTAAGCTTCAAAGCTGTATCATATTACTTAAGACCTTGTCCAGCAGAATTTGGAGAACTTCCAAGGCTGGTGATTCCACAGCTTCCTAGAGCAACCTCTTCCCACAGCAGCACTCCCAGGAAAAACTTTTTTCCTCACCTCCATTTGGGACTTAATGAGGCACCAATCATGGCCACTGCCTCTTGTCCTTCCTGTGCATTTCTGAGAAGAACCTGACTACCTGTCTTCCCTACCACACTCCCTAAGTAAAGTAAGGCTATGTAAATCAGCCTGTTCTTCAGGGTAAATCAGTCCAGCTACAATCTTATAAACAGTATGTGCTCCAGACCCTTTGGAATCTCCTTGTGGCCCTTCACTGCATTTGCTTGTCAGCATCTCCCTGGTACTGGGAAGACCAGCACTGGGCACAGCCCGGTGTGGCCTCATGAGCACTGAGCATCAGGAAAGAGAGATAATCCCTTCTCCATTCCTATTGTAAGGTATCTGTCTGCATTTTCTCAATCTCAATTTTCCAGGTTTTCTCATAGTGGTAACTTTTAATATTGACTGTCCTTGCAGTCTTTGCAGAGGATTTCTAATTGCACTGAAAATCCAGGCTTTGAATTGATGCATTCAGTGAAGCTGGTGTTTAATAAACCAAATTATAAAATTTGCACTCGATCTCTACAGGCCTGTGTATGCTTTTAACCATCAACCTGTGTATGTTTTCTGCCATCAACCAAGCAACAACTGAGCAGGGTGAAAAGCAGCTTGATAAAGTGGGTAACACATGGAGGGGAAGACATTTGACCGAAGTCTCATATTTGTACTCTAGTGTTAAGAGAAGGAAAGACGGGGGAGTTGCAAACAGGATCATCAGCATCCAGTGAGGAAAAGCTGACTTGCAAGTCTCAAAGGTGGAAAGAGCTACCAAGTAGAGTGACAGAGAGAAGGGCTGCAACGAACAGGCCAGGTAAGAAAAGATAGATAGAAATTCAGACCTGGAATCTCCTAGAAATGCAAATACCTCCAACAGGACAAAACCCAATAGTGTAAGGTGCAAACACTGTTGTTATGCCTGAGGGAAAGCAGCACAAGAGGAGAAAAAGGCAGGGCAGACAGCAGCACACATCTGTAGCAGTTCAGTCCGTTCAGAAGGTTCATATTTTACTAAGCCAGGAAGTGGTAAAAACACAAAACTGGAAGATCTTCTCATATGTATCCTTAAAGCCCAGCAAGATCAAGCTTTACCTTAGCTGAACTTATAAACACTTTCTGTGCTGCTGTTCGTATTAGACTGGGAAAGAGATTTCTCAATACTGGACATATCACAGGGAACATGGAAGGTAGAGCAATGAGTGAAGATGGTCTATTTTTTCACATGTGCACTCTGTCACAAACCAAGAAAAAACAAGGTTAATGCTCATCTGGTACATGGCACAGACCAATGGCTACAGTGGCAACAAAAAATAATAAATAAAGGGGCAGTGCTGGCCAGGAGACCATAAAGGGACATATGCATTGCACATATATTTTGCTTTCCAATTTCAGTTCAGGGATTTGTCTTAAGATGTATGTATCAGCCTCTGCTTTCCATTCTGCTTTAATAGCAGTGTTCTGATGAACACAGAACAGTTCTGTTCTAGTTTAAGAGTAACACAGACTAATTTTATTCTCAGGATATTTATTGCATTCATCTAGTGGCTTAATAGAGGAGCTGAAAAAACAAACAGTAAGAAAATAGGATGGCTTAATAAAATGTCTCTGCAAACATCTGAGGGCTATTATGAAACAAAGGTCTATGTAACATGCTACACATATTACAAGTTAAAGAAGTTCCCTCTCTTGCAGGAGGCCAGCTGTTTGGAGCAGTGTCTTGGGAAGACAGGCAGAATACTGGTTCTGGCTCCAGGAAAAACAGGAATACAGGATCTGACAGTTGAGAAGGGAGTTCTTTGAGACAAAGAAGCAAACAAAGTGGTATCTAGCCCTGTGACTATCTCATAAAAAAAAAGTATAACCTAATGTAATTTTGATTTTCTTCACTTCCGGTACTTTCAAAGTTCTTGGAAAAGGAAAATGACTCAGGCACTAGGGGACATCTGCAAATACTTCAAAAACATTTCCAGCATGGTTACACAATACAAGAAGTGCATTTCTATGGTCAGTGACACACTGAGTTTTTATTTTGGAAAAACTGTGCAAGGAACATTTCTGTGCCAAACTTCACATGGTGTATCATCCATTGTTTTACATTCCAGCTTCACAGTTCAAGATCACCAGGTGAGTCGCAATGTAAGTGGATGACACAAAACTCACTAGAAGTTATTTATAGATAAATACACTTCTATCACTTTTCAGCATTTGTAACAGCATTCTGCACGGTCAGCAGAACCAGCTGTGTACTTCTCTGTATTCATAATTAGATTAGCCAAGCCATTTTATTAGGATGGAGTTCAGGCATCCATCCTAGAGTTCAGGCATCCTGTGTCTTGGAAAAGTTTAGTGGGGACAGACCGAGGCTCTTGTTCAACAGCAAGATGTCAGAGATGGAAAAAGGCCAATGAGACATGCCAAAAGAAGACTAACATATGTAGGTGCAAGCCTAGTCCCAATTGCTAGCACTGGCAAACTTCTAAGAATATTGTGTTAATACTCATCTGTGTAAAAGATACCAAATTATTTGTGAACTTCTTTGTTCTCAAACGTCCAACACCAAAAAAACCCCATAAATGCCAAACCAACCCCATTTTCACCCCTTCTCTCATCAGCGATATTTAAATCTCAGATTTCCAGCTATTCGGCTAGAAAGAGTAACTAGAACTTGCTAAGAGCTGCCAAATCTGATAGCCCCATTAAGGCAAGGCAATACAGGTTTGTGTCCCCACATCCAGCCAGTAGCAAGGCTACGCACATACTCCAAGTGCACATACACACACAGAATATCACAGAATTACAGAATTGTTGAGGTTGAAAAATACTTTGAAGATCATCGAGTCCAACTATTAACCTGCCACTGCCAAGTCCACCACTAAACCATGTCCCTAAGTGCCACATCTACGTATCTTTTAATTACCTCCAGGGATGGTGACTCAACCACTTTCCTGGGCACCCTGTTCCCATGCTTGACAACCCTTTCAGTGAAGAAATTTTTCATAAAATCTAATCTAAACCCCCCCAGGCGCAACTTCACACAGATATAGACAGTAGACTTGATCCCGTGCTACTCACTGGCTGATCAGGAAGAAAGCTCATTAGAGTGCAATATGTACTGTTTGCACACATACACAACATGGATCCCTCCAACTGCTGGCCTTAGATGCTTGGTCTGTCCAGTATCAGTGCCCTGGGCTCTGCTGTTGCTGACACAGGTGATAACTCATGAGGCCTGCAAAACCCCTCCACTGGCTTGATCCCTGGCCATGGCTCTACTTGCTGGCACTTTGACTCAATGCATCCACAGGGAAGAGTGAGCACCTCACCCACAGAGACAGTCAGAAATAGAAGTCAGTAAGAATATGAGATGAACTGCAGTGATTAGACACAAGGCATGGCCAGGGAACGGAATAGAATAGAATAGAATAGAATAGAATAGAATAGAATAGAATAGAATAGTTCAGTCAGAAGGGACCTATGGCAATCACCTAATTCAACCGTCTGACCTCTTCAGGGCTGACTGAAAGTTAAAGCATGTTATAAAGGTCATGGTCAAAATGCCCCTTAAACACTGAGAGGCTTAGGATATCAACCCTTTCTCTAGGAAGCCTGTTCCAGTGTCTGACCACCCTCCTGGGTAAGAAACACTTCCTAATGTCAAGTCTAAACCTCCTCTAATGCAGCTTTGAACTATCTCCATTTTGTCCTATCACTGGATGCCAGGGAGAAGGTATCAGCATCTCCCTCTCCATTTCCCCTCCTCAGGAGTTGCAGAGAGCAAGGGGATCACCTCTCAGTCTCCCTTTTTCCCAAAGTCCTCAACTGCTCCTCCCAGGACACACCTTCCAGCCCTTCCACCAGCTTTGTTGCCCTCCTCTGCATACATTCAAGGACCTTCCCATTCCCTTGTATTGTGGGGTCCAGAAGTGCTCCCAGCGCTCCGGGTGAGGCCGCACCAACGCTGAGCACAGCGGATGATCCCCCCTTCAGGCAGGCTGCGCTGCTGTGTTCGATGCACCCCAGGACACGGCTTTTGCCCTCTGGGCTGCCCGGGCACACCCTGCTGACTCTCACTGAGCTGCTGCCCACCAGCACGCCCAGGGCCTTCCCTGCAGGGCGCTCTCCAGACACTCCTCTCCCAGTTTGTACTTGTGCCTGCAGTTACTCCATCCCAGGTGCAGGATCTGACATTTGTTCCTGAGAAATTTCATGCCAGGGATGATTGCAGTTGAACTGACTGGTCTCTCATGTTGACTCATCTTGACAGATTTTACACCCAGACCATAGGCTGACCCCTCTGCTGTGACAATCTAGGGAGAAGTCAGGTCAGGGTGTTCCCTTTGCAGTACTTTGGGTTGGTCAGATTCTCTCACCTTCCGTGCCTTTATGTTTATGACCCTTTTATCAAATAACCTAACAGTATCCTCTGAAATTCGGGATGAATGAATTCAAGGGTGCACTGTGCTTAACCATTGCACTTATTTCTCCCACAGAATCAATCAAAGGAAACAGGGGCAGGGCATACAAGTTATCATGAATATCCTGCAACCTGATAAAAACAATCTAGGTCTTTTGTTAAACACAGACTTTAAAATTTAGAACTTGCTCATAAAAATTCATATCCTGCCCTATACTGAAGTTATGGTGTGTGTATATATATACACACATATATTACATATAAATGAATAACATTAGATATGAATGAAAGTATTTTGCTGTCTGCTGCCAGCAGGGAAAACTAAAGAAATAAATGTACAACCCCAGAGTTACTTTTTGCAGTGATTTGTTCCTTATGAGATATATTTTGGAACTATGTACTCTTCAGTGAAGCACTGCGTTATCAACACACTTTCTCATGCTTTTAGAAGGACTTGCTACAAAGTTTCAAAGAGCAAGTCAAATCACGTATTTTCAATTCCTCCCTGCCTTTTGGTTTTCTTTGTTTGATAATGGGGGTTGCACTTCATATGATCACAGAATGGTTTGGGTTGGAATGGACATTAAAGATCATCTAGTTTCAATGCCCTGCCACAGGCAGGGACACCTTGCACAAGACCAGGCTGCTCAAAGCCCCATCCAACCTGTCCTTGAACAATTCCAGGGATGGGGCATCCACAGCTTCTCTGGGCAACCTGTGCCAGTGTCTCATCATCCTCACAGTAAAGAATTTCTTCTTTATTTCTAATCTAAACCTACCCTCTTGTAGTACTTTGGAAAAGAAAGAGAGATGGGTAAGTGACATCCTGTATAATAAGAACAACATGAAAGAGGATTGGGTTTGCCCTGCAAGAGAAAAGGCCTAAGGCAAAGGAAGAACCACTTTGGAGATCAGAGACAAATGCTATGAACTGCAGAGCAGAGCAACTGAAGGAGACTTAGCACAGGGAGGTACATTCAAGAACAAGAAATACTGGGACTGAGTGGAGTGCGGATTGTGGGTGGAGGATGAGTATTTCTCAGCATAAGCAGGGTAGACTGGAGAAAACTAGAATCTTATTTTAAGATACTACTCTGTACCAGCTTTCAAGCAAGGAGAACCCACACACCAAGTCTGTGGAGAACAAGGTGTCTCTGTCCTGTCCTGTACATAGCTATTTATTCAACATCTTATGTCTGCAGTCTCCTTCTAGGTTGCAGGGTTTTAGCAATTTAAAGCCACTGCAAATCCAAAGTCCTAAGTTCCTCTGTCTCCTCACTTTCCCTGCAGCACCCCACCCTTCCCAGGTGCTGGTATTTGTATCTATTCAATGAGACACTTCAAGAAGCTGAGCTGACCATAAACTATCCCCGTGAAAAAAAGCACCAGGGCAGCTCCAGAAGGTACTAGCACACAGACGAAAGCATGCTCAGGGAAAAAGGAGAACAGGGCTGGATCATAGCAGTCCCAATTTGAGGTCAGTTTCAAAAGCTATGCAACCACAACCTAAATGTGTCCACTCTGGAAGATACACCTCCTGGATATTTTTGTGCAGCACGACACTGCCTATTATCCCATTTCATGGGTAGCAAAGAGATGTCAAGTAAATTGCCAGAGCTCTCACAGGAAACTTTGGCAGGAGCGGGAAGCTGAATTTAGGTTTGTCATGATTCAAGGAGAGCCTCCTCAAACAACTGGACCCTGTCACTTGAAGCTGTCTCTGCAGCAAAGAGCTGGAATGCTAAGAGACAAAGGAAGTGCTATTTTAAAGATTGGAAGCGGATACCCACAAGAGAAAAGTGACTTTCCCAAAGTCAGTTGTAACTGTTGACAGAACCACAGGCAAAAATTAATTCAGAACTACAAAAATTTGTGTTTACAAGGCAGTCCTTGCCTAATATTATAGAATCCTGAAATCGAGAGTAACCTTTTAACCCTTTAAGTTCCTCCTTTTTTTTTAATGAGGAAGAAAACAATAGTTCAACAGGCAGCTGGTGATTACTAGAACACATTCTGAGCAATATTTCAGTTTTGCTGCTCGGGCCTTGAGAAGGCATCTTTTGGCAAAATCAGAAGCAGAACTTGCTGAGTAATTTCCTATTAAGGGCACAGAGCAGAATAAAGTGACTAACTGCTTGTGCATTAAGTCACTCTCATAAGGTATTTGGAGTTTTTCTATATCTGTAACTAATAAGAAAAAGATGGGTTCTGTTATTTAGTTTAAATAAAAATAATAGTACAGTGAATTTATCTCACAACCAACAGACGCTCTGAACTTCCTCCTCTTAGAACCCTAACAGCTCTTCCATTCTCCCTGTCACCTTTCTCAGCTCCTGATGATTCCCGTGCTGCTCCATCTATGGTAGCAGAGACAGTGCTTCACCAGAGGCCTTAGATGCTAAAGGGTATAAGGAAGCAGGTTATGCAAAAAGTATCTATTTCCAGCACAGGAATGTGGCCTGTAACTATCCCATGACAGGGAGCTCAGCTCAAATAGAAAGTGTAAGCCCAAGCATATCAAAGCACCAGGAGCACTGCATCCTGAGATAGCAGTGGGAAACCGGGGCAGTGGGGGTGGGGAGGAACAGGACAGAATGAACAAGCACTTTAGTCTAAAAGAGGAAAGGAAACACTAAGGCAGGTTCTGAAATTTTATAAGGGAGTCTGGAAGGCACCTCATGGCCTTAGACTGAAAGACACAGCATATAAAATATCAGAAAAAAAGGTCACAGAGAAAACTAACTTTAAAAAGATAGCTACAGTGGAGAATGTCCATTAATTCTTCAAGACAGAAGAGGAAGTAGCATTAAAGCTCCTGTTTTAGCCTCAGATTCTTAAGAGATCTCAGAGCTGAACAGCCTTACTTTCAGTAAGCAATGGCAATCAGCACTCTACAGCTCTTTCATAAAGAGAACTTATCTCAATGTACATCGACAGGAATTACAGATGTTGAGGTGGTCACATTTTTAAAAATATATTCCTGTATGTAGCCCTCCTGCAAAACTAAAATGAAGCAAAACAAACCTTGCATAGTCAAGTGCATAACTATTTTGAAGGTCACATCCTTGAATGAGTTATGAACACTCAGGCTACACATACATCATAGGAACACTGATATATCTTCGTCCCAGTTCTCCCACTCTACTGACAACAGAATTGCAGCTTTCCATTTACAGAAAATGGGAATCATGCTGCCCATGCTCTAAGGACCTGTTGTTCTCATCATTTGATATGATCTTTCACATTTGAAGCCTAGAGAGCTCAGCTCTGATCAGAACAGGGTGTTAGAACATTAATGAATAACTTTCACTTTCTCCATATACTCTTGCTTATCTGAGTGAACACCACCATGAAAAATGGAAAGTATTTAAGGAAATAATTCACAGTTAGAGGCTGCTTCCTTTATGGAAGGACCTAATCATGTAACACTTGAGGATACAGGTCCTGCAAGGGAGAAGGCCAGGAACAATGCTCTAAATGTCAAGCCAGTTAACTCCTGTCCTTAAAATCCAACATGATCCTTGCATTTACCACAGTTTTTTTCCAATGCATAGCAAAATTCCTCACATAGTCATGTTCCTATTAATCACATTCCTTGGATCTTAGTTGTTTTTCTTCAGACCAAGGTTGCTCTGCAGGCAGAATGGCCATGCACTTAAAATTACAGTGGGACCTGCACCATGAACACAGGCTGTTATTTAACACAAAGTGTCCTGAAAAAATACAGGGTCTAAAACTGGGCAGCCAGAAATGAAAAGCTTTCTGAACCTCGTTGTGTCCAACTCCCATGCATTATAATGGAGAATGGGCAACCCTTCACTTTACCTCAACCAAGTGCTCTGAAAAATTAAATCCTAAAATTTTATGAAGCACTCCAATACCATCACAGTAATGTCACAGCAGGCTGCCTTCAGAGCAGAGTTTAAACAGCACACATTAATTACAACTGAACAATGAGGAAAAAGCAAAATAGGTGCTCCTTGGCTGTATGGTGCAGCACACTCCCCTTGAAGACAATGGGATGGCATGTTAGGGAACTGAAGGCTTCACACTGAATCCACATCAGGCAATTGACCAGTCATGCACCTTAATCCCATTGTTCCCTTAACTTTTACAGAATCAGACTCACAGCCAAGTAAGGCTCAACCACTCATTTAGTACACCCATCCCTCCAAAAGCAGTATCAACATTTACAGACATCTGCTCAGCAGGAAGCTGTATCCCAGTTCCAGCTCTGCCAGATGCTTCGTGCCACAGTCACAGCTGGGAAACAGTAGAGATGGCCTGTAACTGCTTCCAGTTACAGAGACCAGCGGGGGGGGGGGGGGGGGGNTTCTGTGGGAAACATTTCATGTCTGCCAGACCTCACAATAACTGCAGAAATACCTACTCACTGTCCAGGGCTGTGCTCTCCATCTAGGTAGCTTGCACAATACATATTCCTAAAAGCCTCCATGGCTGGAGGCTCTGCACCTTTCTCAGGCAACCGATGCCAAGGCTGTCTTTTCCCTGGTGTCACAGCAGCCAACACAAGCTCCCCTTGCTTTTAGCTTCTTGTCAATGCTAAACTTCGGCAGCCCTAGTATTACTCTTTCTTTCCTACTTAATATGTAAACCCAGTATAGTTTATTCTTATTACTATATTTGCTCTTAATACCTTGTTATGTGAAAACAAAATTGTAGTGTTTGTACAAAGTCTATTAGTAATCCATTACAGTCCTTTCTGAAACACACACAGCTATTTTTGGGCCACGTAAGTCCAAAGGAATTCAGTCTCCTGGGTCTCTTTCTGCATCAGCACCTCTGCTGACACTGCAAATAGGTACTAGAAAGCAAAACTGCATTTCTCTTCCACAGTGAGTCTCTACTCTCTAAGTCCAGGCTCATTTCTCACAGCCCACCAAGAAGTTATCAGCTGGCAACACCTTTCAGACCTTACCACCTGGGCTGGGTGCAAACAGTGGTAAGGACATGGAGAAACAATTATAGATGATTACATACATGTCATCTGTCCTCCTGGAATTTTTTCCCTTGAACACCGTAGAAGGATGGGTTTAAGGGGAAGGTCAAAAGGCAAGCTGCAGTGCTCTACAACTTGAAGGGTTTAAGAGCAATTCAGAGAACTATCTTTAAGGTGCTGTATGTGGAATCTTCTCTTGGGCAAGGGTGACTCAAAGAGGCTCTTTCAACCACCAAGATTTATCACTGCTCATAATCAGCATTACTTCCACATCTATTTTATCACAGCAGTCTCTTACTTCAGTAGATGGCCAGCAAGATCACATGGGACACAGCTGAAGCAAGCTTTAAACACAACAATCTTACCACAATATATATTAAAATAGAAAGTTGGTTTATCCCATAGGACCTCATCTAAATGTTCACCAGACTGCTTGCATGAGCAAGGGGTGGGGAGAGGGGGAAGAGAGGGAGAGAGATTCCCTGATGGAGAGATTCAGTACTCCCTTTCACAGCTGCTCTTGTGCAGAGGTTCCTAAGGTTTATTTCACGATGACAAAGTTTTGGGTTTATTTCAATTTTTTTTTTCCAGAAGACAGATAGATGATATTTATGTTTTTAGCTACAGTTTCTACAAAATGATGTAATAAAAATCTCTGCAATATATGTCATTTATATCACGTAACAATGAAAATTAAGTTCCACATTCAGAAACTGTACCAACTGTTGCTGAAAAAACTCCACAATCACTCCAAGGATGGAATATCATGGCAGTTGTAACTGAGATGGATCAAAGCTGCTTGTCTTTTATGGTCTTCATTTGCAAAGGACCGAACATAACTGGATTACTGGTAATGCAGTACAGCTCAGTGTAGAAGGACATTAATTTTCTTTGCCTGGAAAAGGCTCTTAGCTTTCTTCATGTAATTACACCAAAGAGTAAGTCAACTCTAGGGCTAAAAGGGAGCAAATGGGAGAAGAAAAACAGGAATAAACCTTCAGCGGGACTTGAACTTGGGAAAACAATCCCAGCATGTTCAGAATGAGCAACACCACTTTCACCTCCTCTGATGAAAGTTCACACTGTTCAGCTCTACGAAAGCATTTGAAACAGGAGGGAGGAAGGGAATCACAGCAGGATTGAGAGGGAATGTGCATTGCCTCTGATGAATGGCACAATGCCCAGGCAGCTGCTGCACAAATGCCAAAAGTGGGACCTTTGTTGCTTCAGCTGGATCCCTCTCAAAGTTTTGAATTACAGGCAGATACCTCACGTTATGGGATTCTGCTGCAGCATGGCAATGCAGAGACTGCTTGCTACACGTGTCTTTTCCATTCTGAAACTGAAACCCTAATAGGAAATCAGCCTCTCCAAAAGCCTCACAAAGCAGCTAAAAAGTGTATTTCAGCACTTTTACACCAGACCTTGCAGGAATTAACATTATCCCAAATCTTTGTTCACCTTTCAAATGCAAAAGGCTGAATGCAGACAGCCATATTTTAAAGTCAAAACCCGAAAAAAGCAAAGGTGTGCACAGTAAAAAAAGGAAAATGAATTCTTTAAAATTCTGTGAACAACTTGGCAGGTGGTTGCTGCATTTTAAATAAGAGCCATGTCATTTTCCACATAGTAGGCAAAAGAATGAATTATAGAAGCACAGACTATCTAAAGCTGGAAAGGACCCGTAAGGATCATCAAGTCCAACTCCCTGCTCCTCACAAGACTGCCTAAAACTAGACCACATGACTAAGAGCTTTGGCCAGATGCTCCTTAACTCTGACAGGTCTGATGCTGTGACCACTTCCCTGGGGCACCTATTCTTGTGACTGACCATCTTCTCAGTGAAGAACCTGTTCCTAACGTCCAAGCTGAACTTCCCCTGATGTAGCTTCATTTAATTCAATTTAATTTAATTTAATTTAATTTCATTT
>VZTH01014054.1:358835-468595 GCA_013397815.1 Aleadryas rufinucha
GAAACAGTGATAAGTTCAATTTTTATACTTCAACACAGTGACTAACAAATAAACTTTGACATATAATAGGTTCTTTGCCCTAATGCTAATTGTAAATGCAAAGCATGTTTTTAGAAACATTACTCTTTAAGCCTCCAGCACAATTAATGTAGCCTTATATAACCATATAACAAATTTTTACAGTTTTAACTCATTTCCAGATTTCAAACCACATCCAATTTTATATAATCCTAAATTAAATATTACACCAGCTAATAAGAAGTTTTTGAGGTTTTAACATAATGCAAAACACATGGAAATTGAAATTCTTAATCAGTGGACCATTCATTATATGATGAGAAGCAGTAAAACCATTGCCTTATTTCCTTCCTCACAGCCAAAACTAGCACCAAAGCTAACACCAAATGTATTCTTTCCCAGAGAATAACAACTAAATTAATGATGGGGGGAAAAAAAGATTAATCCAGGTAAGTTCCATTTTATTTAACTTATCATAAAATTGGGAATTTAAAACCGCACTACAAAAAAAGCACATTTTTCTCAACAGGTGTAGGACTTTTGGATGTAACATAGCAGAATGATAAAGTTTGCTTTTTGATGTATTTTGAAAATAGGCAATTCTGCTATGGACTTGTGGTTCTTCTATCCTTAAAAATTCTCAATGAATTCAGAAAGTGCTTGAATTACATTAAGGAAAAAAAAAGATAGGGATCTTCAAGTAATCATTTATTTCAAGATTAATTTGAAAGCTGTGATGCCACTACTCTCCAATTACTGAAAATATCTTTTGATATTTTAGCCAGATCTGAGTTTCTATTGTTATAAGTGGCAAAAACATGGAAATAATCTTCCATGCCTTTTTTAAGCAGCACAGATGAGAGAAAAGAAGTGACGCTGCTCATTCTTCCTTCTTTAGAGGTCATCCTACTATAGGTCATTCTCTTGCAACTGTCAAGCTTTTTGCAGTTCTTTCACTTGTTTTAGCAGAGCTGGAATTAAATTTATCTTAGAAAAATCCAGCACAGTTCCACAAAAGCCTTTAAGTCCACACACCTCACTTAAATCACCTGAAGATCACATATATTTCACAGTAGGTATTGCTGACCAGCAATTTTCTGGAAGGCTGGGAAAAGAGAGCACCAGTATATTAGTTTATATCAACACCACTCTGTTCTGGCAGATAAATACTTTAGGTTTACTTTTAAAAATGATGATTGGAGTGTTCAGAATTGGAAATATGATAAATAAAACCAGAAGATTGATGTGAAGCAAAAAAAATATAAAAATTTTTAAGATACACCTATCACAAACTGGAAAGGTCACATCAAATATTAAATGTCTGAACTCTTATTACAAATTTCTAGCATGGCTGGGACTTGAATTGGCAGTGTCACACTGACCTGGAAAGAACTGTTAGTAAAGAGCCTCAGCTATTTCTCTATTATTCCTCTCCCATTGCACTTTTTCCCATTTCCCATTTCAATGTTGATGGTGTGAGAAACAACTGAAGGGGCAACTGCTTGTGATGCACTGTAGACTTGTCTTGTTAACACTGCATTTGCTCTCAGGATCCTTATGTAAGGGAGTTGTACAGGGGGCCAATAAATGGTACAAGAAAACATCTGTACCATCCATCCTTCCCTACACTTCCTCCTGTCCAGCTCCATTGCTTCCACCTCGGCCACCAAACCCAGCCTTATACCAAAGTGCCACACAGCTGTAGGCCACTAATAGGTAACTAATGAGGATTAGGACCTGATGAGCCACAGCACTGAGCAAGGAAGGACTGCCGAGTGATGGCTGCTGCTTCTGCTTGACACAGGCTGAACGCATTTGGGCTTGACATGGGCCATCTCTCAGCATCCTTTCTTTGTCCTGTCATGACTGTCCAAGCTCTTTGGTTCAGTTACCTCTTAAGGCTGTTCTTCACAGCAGATGTAACTTGGTGGGGATTTTTTGTTTCCTTCCTTTCTATGCCTTCTTCATGGTTTACTCATATTTTTCATCTGGTAGGCCACATAAGGAAAACCAAGTACTTTGCTGAAAAAGCCAACCTGTTTGTAAGGGTGAGGAAAACAGAAGTGACTTTCTGTGCCAATAGCCTGTCAAGTTCTTCCCTCCCCTGCAGGCTTCGCAAACCCTATGCCTCAGTGGACAGACAAGTTCTCCTACAGTCAACCAGAAGATAATCTGGATTCCTACAGCACAAACAGTGCACCACAAACACAGGAAGCTGGTTTCCAAATAGAACATGGTCAAGCAGGCAGTCTTGAGTTCAGCTTGATGGTGTAGGTGCTCACACCCAAGTGCCAACCATCAAGTGTACCACTGTATACACAACTATACAGTGTACCAGTGTATACACAAGACCTAGTAATTTTCTGCTTCTCAGCATTTTTGTGCCAGAAATAATGATATCCCCACCCCCACTCACAGACAATGATTATGAATAACTATAGCAGGTTTAGCAGTGAGTCAGTTCAGATCCAACTGCTGGCCATGCTCTTGGATAGTCAATATGAAAAGTTAACAGCAACAAAGGTCTTACCAAATTTTAACACTATATAAAGTGTTTGATCATGTAAAGACACTTTAAAAAAAGGATGTAAAACCAGTACAATTCCTCCACAGAGAGTAACTCCCAGTAGCAGTGTTATGATCTATGACTTGACAGCACTTCATCATCTTGTGCAGGGTTTTTCTTTTCTTTTTTTTAATACTGTAGCATAGTTTTATCTTTAACAATAGACTTAAGTAAAATTAAGTCATTCATTTTCTTAAATGGTGCTGTATCGCCAGCACCCTATAATTATTTTAGTGTATGAATGCAATAGTTGAGAATAAAAGTCTTAAATTTATGCAATCTTACAGCACCTTTAGCATAAATCATATGCTCCCAGACATTTTGCATGATAATTTGGCCTGTACAAAGCCTGCCAGCTCTTGAAAATGCCTTGTATTATAGACTACCCGGCAGAAGATTTGCTACATTTAATATACTCCTATCAGCCAGCACGAAGCATTTAAATTCAATATAAATTATCAGAATAATAAAGTAAGTTCCAATCAAGTCCAAATTGCCAGCCAACCAGAGCACAAAGATCCTACCTTAAAAGAGCTCGTGCTTGTAGTTCTTATTACTGTGTCATTCTTGCATATAATTGCCTACCTGCTACAGGAGAGAGTACAATTACAACACATTCCCCTCTACATTTAGCTGACTAACCTTCAGGCTTGTCTACTGAGACCAGAAAACCTAAAGATCCTGAAATTCCTGAGGTGCAGTTTGTAAGAAGACCATGACTCTCTATGCTCAGAGCTTCCACCAGCTACAGGTACCCCACCCTTTCAATGAAGAACGTTCCACTCTCAAGAGCTGAGGAACGTGGTAAAGCTTTCATCCAGCTCAGGCACTCAGCTGTGGGGAAGGAGGAGACTTCTCACATGCTCAGAGCACAGATAATACACAGCTTCCTACACTCGTGGCTCCAACCACACTCCTGACACAAGCAAGAACGCTGCCACGTGGCTTCTGAAAGCTGGACAACAGAACTCTCTCAAACCAAAGCATTGTTTAACCTTGTTTAACCCATTTTGTCCTCACCCCAGCACAGTGCTGTAGAAGGTCCTCACCAGTTTGCTCACTAAATCCCATGGCAATCCTTGGAAAGCTTGAAAAGCCACAAAAAGACAGCAGATATTCAAGATAATGTCCCCGATGAATGTGAACTACCTAGCACTTCTCAGATGTTCTAGCAAGTTTTTGAAAGTGGATAACAAATAGATTATTTGGGGTTTTTTGAGAGAAAGTGTCAAAAGAACTCTTCAGAAAAACATAGAAACCTCAAGTCCCAAGTGCAACGAAGATTGGCAGTGGTCCAAAGAGAGAATACTAACTTTTGAAATTTGTCTGCTTTAAAGTTCTGAAATTCACACTTAAGGTTAATTTGTAAACGTGTCAATTATCCACAATCTTGTCACAAAATCTTTTAATATAAAAAAAAGAGAAATATATTCAGGTCTTTATTTCGTAAGTGCAGAAGTTCAAAAATGTTGGCCTAAAAGTAGCTCTACTGATAGAATTCATTAGTGTATCTATTTTGAATCAAAAGAAACTACAAAGAGTAGTTTTGGGGATGAGACAAAAGACTAGAAATGAGACTAAATGAATTCGTCCAATTGTCTTGAAGGGGAAGAAAACTTTAAATTCAACTTCATACTCAGCAACAGCTTCGCAATTTTTTTCCTAGTTAAACTGGGCTCCTTGTTCTTGATACAATAAATATAATTTTTGATACTGGCTTTTGTGATTGAAAACTTCAGAACTGAGGTGGGGGGAAAGGCTTTTGGGTGAGATTCAATCACTAAACCTTAATAGAACCAATGACTCATGCAGGAAACAAAGGAAGAAAGTAGTGTTACAATAATCCTACTTTAAGATGAAAAGCTAGAAATAAAAATCTCCCTTAATACATGAAAGGATAAAGTGAAACTATGTACCTTTAAAACACGGTAAGAAAGGCACATTTCAATATATGCTTCTTTACCCAAATGGCACTGATCCGTCATCATACCCTCAGTTGGTTATTCTTGCAGATATACTAACACTCAAAATAAAGAAGGCACTAAAGTTCCTGAGAGTGACAGGAAACCCAGCAGAGTAAGAAATTTTAGACAGAGTTATTTACAGATATTTTCCTGTGAGAAAAGAATGGTAAGAATGTAGCTTGAACATTAACAAATCCACTAAAACATCAGTCTGCCTGGCGGAGTCAGCAGATTTGGAGGGGGATTCAGTGGGACTGGAAATTCAAACTTTAGCTTGTAATCAGAAAAATCCTACTTTAGAAACTTGAACCAGCAGCTAGAAACATGTAATATAATATAGAGATCTCCTAAAATGGTACCCAGCTAGAGGGACCTTACACTATGTGAAGCCTGTGACTATTTAGCTAAAAAAAAAAAAAAAAAGCCAATGACACTGAAGCTCTTTATTATTCTGCAGGGACCTATTTGTAAATGAGTGGCATGGACAAAATCTGTAAATCTGCATTTCCTTCCTTTTCCTTCCTTGGGAAAGGTGCTGCAGATTGCGTGTGCAATTCCTCCATTAGGATGCTGACAGAGCAGAAGTTTATCTGAAATAAATTTCCAACTGAAATAGTCTATTCTATTCTAAAGATACACTCGTGGAAAATAAATTAGATCAACTGAATTTTGAAATAACATCATTCAAAATGTTTATTCAGATTGTTTAGGAAGCAACTATGCAGAATGCTTAGATAACAGTTTAAATGAATAGCTTACTAGTTACTAATGTTTTACTCTCAAGTAGGAAGGCACTTGCAGTGTGGGGTTCTACAGGAGAGCCAGCCCATAATCCTGCAAATACCCAAGAAGATCCCTATCTTTTTTTTTTCATGTAATTCAAGCATTTTCTGAATTCATTGAGAATTTTTAAGGATGGAAGAAGAGAAGCTCAGTACAACACAGGAAGCCCACAATTAAGTGCTTCCCTCTTGTTTTAGCACAGCAGAGACATGCAAGACCTGTTCCATACTATTCTACCAAGGCACCTTTACACGCCTCAGGAACATCACTGTGTAGCTCTGATTTTCTGGAGCACCAGCAGTTTTTCAGAGAATACTGACAAATACAGCACACCATGCAGCAACTGCTACGTGGTTCAGCCAAGGAGCAGCTCACATGTAAGTCAGTTTAGGCTTCTGGGAGAAAAAAAAACATTTATTAAACAAGCAAATAAATAATGAAGATGAAGGAAGAGATTTGGGGATTATTAGGGAATATTTATTTGGCAGGAGAAAGCAGAGAGGACTTGATGAGACTTGTAGGAGATAAGTCCATTAAAAACATTGTTAGAAGAATGAACCAATTAAGCCCACATCCCCAAAGCAAGTTGGCAATCAGTTTTCAACACCTGTTTTCAGACCAAGGCTTGCAGAGTTTAAACACGTTGTTTAAAGTGATCTCCCCAGAACCTCTAGGTCAAGAAACACAAGGTAAAAATGCACTTTCAGGACTGCTTACTGTGAGCATTAGCCATAGCAGATGCGATTTTCAACCAGCAGCATTCAACATCAGGTGGAGGAGAGCTGGGCATTCTGTCCTGCATGGAGCATATCAAAGCCAGGTGGCCAACAAGTCGCAGACTGCTGAAGAGTGTAGGTCCCTCCTGACTAGTAAAAGTAAGAAACAGAAAGGTCCATCCAAGATAGTCATGAATCTATATTTATTCACAAAAAAATCATATTTCCTGTAACTCAAAATGCGCTGAGCATTACTTATGAACTGGGAGATAACACCTGCAGCCCCTCAGGGCTTCCTAGAGTCTCATAAGGATTTCCAGCTAGGATCTCCTTGACTTACAGGATCTAAAGTAAGCATCAAAAGTAGTCATTTGAAGCAGTTATTTCAGACTTTTTATTAACAGGCACTCTGTAGTGTAGGACATCCTTCCTGAATAATTAAAACATAGAAAGGTCACATACAGTCCTCATCAGCAGAGAAATNAAGATACACTCGTGGAAAATAAATTAGATCAACTGAATTTTGAAATAACATCATTCAAAATGTTTATTCAGATTGTTTAGGAAGCAACTATGCAGAATGCTTAGATAACAGTTTAAATGAATAGCTTACTAGTTACTAATGTTTTACTCTCAAGTAGGAAGGCACTTGCAGTGTGGGGTTCTACAGGAGAGCCAGCCCATAATCCTGCAAATACCCAAGAAGATCCCTATCTTTTTTTTTTCATGTAATTCAAGCATTTTCTGAATTCATTGAGAATTTTTAAGGATGGAAGAAGAGAAGCTCAGTACAACACAGGAAGCCCACAATTAAGTGCTTCCCTCTTGTTTTAGCACAGCAGAGACATGCAAGACCTGTTCCATACTATTCTACCAAGGCACCTTTACACGCCTCAGGAACATCACTGTGTAGCTCTGATTTTCTGGAGCACCAGCAGTTTTTCAGAGAATACTGACAAATACAGCACACCATGCAGCAACTGCTACGTGGTTCAGCCAAGGAGCAGCTCACATGTAAGTCAGTTTAGGCTTCTGGGAGAAAAAAAAACATTTATTAAACAAGCAAATAAATAATGAAGATGAAGGAAGAGATTTGGGGATTATTAGGGAATATTTATTTGGCAGGAGAAAGCAGAGAGGACTTGATGAGACTTGTAGGAGATAAGTCCATTAAAAACATTGTTAGAAGAATGAACCAATTAAGCCCACATCCCCAAAGCAAGTTGGCAATCAGTTTTCAACACCTGTTTTCAGACCAAGGCTTGCAGAGTTTAAACACGTTGTTTAAAGTGATCTCCCCAGAACCTCTAGGTCAAGAAACACAAGGTAAAAATGCACTTTCAGGACTGCTTACTGTGAGCATTAGCCATAGCAGATGCGATTTTCAACCAGCAGCATTCAACATCAGGTGGAGGAGAGCTGGGCATTCTGTCCTGCATGGAGCATATCAAAGCCAGGTGGCCAACAAGTCGCAGACTGCTGAAGAGTGTAGGTCCCTCCTGACTAGTAAAAGTAAGAAACAGAAAGGTCCATCCAAGATAGTCATGAATCTATATTTATTCACCAAAAAATCATATTTCCTGTAACTCAAAATGCGCTGAGCATTACTTATGAACTGGGAGATAACACCTGCAGCCCCTCAGGGCTTCCTAGAGTCTCATAAGGATTTCCAGCTAGGATCTCCTTGACTTACAGGATCTAAAGTAAGCATCAAAAGTAGTCATTTGAAGCAGTTATTTCAGACTTTTTATTAACAGGCACTCTGTAGTGTAGGACATCCTTCCTGAATAATTAAAACATAGAAAGGTCACATACAGTCCTCATCAGCAGAGAAATCCAAGAGCCCTGAGGTGGAGGAAAACTTTTTTAAACTTTACACAATGGAGTGATACTGCATCCAGCTAACACTCTTTCTTCCAAGGCCACCTGGCAAGATCCTGCTTTCACTCTGAGCTACCACAGTAAATGAGAATTTTTTGAAGCTGTATTTGCCACTGCTACTGTCTCCCCATGACAAATTTGCAGATGATACGAAATCAAGAAGATTGGCTGATACACCAAGATGGTTGTGCCACCATTCACAGGGACCTTGACAGGCTGGAGATAAGGGCTCACAGGAGCCTCGTGACAAGTGATGAAAGGAAATGCAAAGTCTTGCACCTGAAGAGGAATAACCCCATGCACCAAGATATGCTGGGGGCACACAGACTGATGTTGATTCTGGGGGTGCTCTGGTGGGGTGCTGTGACTCCNGGGCAGTACATGGGTGGGGCTAAGGTATGGGAGCTAACAGGGAAACAGTGAGGGAGGGATGAAGGGACAAGGGTGAATGGGGAAACGGGGAAGGGAGAACATTCTGGGCTGGAGCCATATGGGGTAGAAAGAAGCAGGGGAAGCCAATGGGCCAATAGGAGAGACAGAGCAGGGGTACATTTCTGTAACAGAACAGGGCATTGTGAAAGAGACCTTGTTAGTCACTTTAACCTGGGGAGAATTTCTTCACTTAGCTCCAGGGGGTTCTTATAATCCCTGGTGCCATGGGCTCACTGTCTACAACAGACTGGAAAGTGTCCTAAGCCCATGCATTACACAAAGAATTAACAGTGCAAAAGGAGTTGCATCCACTGTCTCTTTACAAAGGATTTAATGAAATAAACATGACAGAAAAAAGAAAAATACCTGGAATTGTCGAAGTGTTGTGCAAATGTCCTTGGCATTTTTTGAGAGGGAAGAATAGAAGATGACAAGTCCGGTCAAAAGTCTTTTGCTTTAAACTGTCTTAGACTCCACAAAATAAGGTTGTATTTGCACAACAAAATTCACAATATGCATCCAATGTAGAAATGAGGCAATATACAATGGCATGATGCTTTCAGTGCTCAAGTGTGCAAACAGAAGCTTTCCATCAGTGAGCACAGATGTCCCATGACTTCATTCTATACACCCAAGGTCACATGGTTTATTTTGGCACATAGATACACACATGTGGGCTACATGTGCAGGTACAAACCAATTTGGACTTGAAGGCCTATTCTGTTCCCTGGAATAAGTTTCTCCTCCCAGTGGTCCAGTAAGTTAAATCTACAGGCATTGTAGCCTGAGGAGCGTAAGACCTCTCTTAAAGAGAACCAGAGGGTAGCAAAGATGTAATTAACATCTATTTTAGGCCAGTTTGTGGGAGCAAGATAGAACCAAGCTAAGAGTAACTCAGAACTCCAAGCTGACTCCCAAATCCAAATTAAGATGCCCTGCCAAACTTGCAGGAGTACATCAGAGACTCTAATCATGGAGGACTGTAAGGAAAGAGCAAGGGCACTACCAGGGTTTTTTTGGGAAGCCAAAGTAAGAGCAAAATGGGTATCAGGCAGAAATGAAGATAGTGAACAGAAAGAAATTCACAAAAGCCATTGATTCAAAGGAGACACAAACCTAAAAATCAGCTGAACCACCCCCCCCCCAACAGATATATAGATAAGGTATATTAGAATGAGCAGTGGTTTCATACCTGTAATCACTTTTTAGGATAAGCCATCTAATATATGATATAACTGTGACATTCGGTGAGTGACATGGCACTAAAACTGCCAGAAGGAATAAATATGCTGGCATCCAGTGTTAAATCAAATGCTGATAAGGCTAACTACAGTGCAACGGCATCTGAAAAGCAGAGAATGAGAACAAAAAGGCTTAACCACTTTCTGCCAGCAAGTCTGCAAACCTCATCCTTCAAAATTTATGCATTTTATGTGTGCCTCTTACCGAGGAATTGACCCTTCCTGCAATCAAAGGTGTAAGTACTGCTTTGGCTGCAGATCATCTGACAATAATACACATGCAAAGCACACAAATTGCATTCCCCTTAGCACAGAAGGGGCTGTGCTGCTAATGGGAAACGTGGTATTTGGTGACAATGATGAAATTCTAACAGCTGCAGCAGATTGAAGGGTGGAAGGGGGGAAAAGAAGGGAGAGAAAGCGGATAGAGATGGGGGGAAACTGAAGGACTGGAGCCACACTAACAGCTGGGCAAAAACAGCCTAAGAAAGAGGTATTTTTGGCATTCTCACATCCTTTTCATCCCTCTTAGATTTTACCAGTTACAGCAAAAAAAGTAGTAGCACATAAATAAACTACTCAGAATTGTTATCATCAGCCCTGTCAGGTCATCATTCATCACATCATGAATCTTCTTTATATAAGCACATAAATACGCTGATGATAAGCACTACAGAAAACACCTTAACAGAAAAATAAATGCAAAGATGGCCAGAAAGCCAAGCATCCATCACTGTCATGTCCTACACAAAGAGGTTTTGCAGCTACCTAATAGTTTAAAATTCTTGAATGAGAGTCATTTAAAAAAAAAAAGAGAAATGAGGGGAAAAAAATATTTTTTTCCACTCTGTGTGGGAATGATTGGTATCCAAAGGTTGGTGAGCCTACTTATTCACCTTTCTGTAGATGGTGATGATTTTGGAGTGGGACTGCAGGTCTTAAAGTCCATATATGTGTGGTGTCAGCAACTGCAGTGGGTGTGTAATTGCTTGGAACTATAAAGCCACACTAGCCAGCAGCTACTTGCTGGCTAAGCAGGTAGCTAAGCTAGGTGACTTGGCAAACAGGTATGCATGTGTCTCTGGGAGTCAGGCAACTAGTGGAATTGGATTCTGGAGAGATCAGGGTGGTCCTGGCCAACTTTTGGAGAGACTCAAGTTTGGAAGTCACCTGGAAGACCTGCTAGTGGATGGACTCTACATCCAAGGCTAACAGCTGGAGGATCCACAATGCAGGGGATGCAGGAGTGGGGGGGCTCTCTGTGCTTGTCTGTGAGTGACAGGGTCTATACCAGAAACGGGAGTGGGGCTGTAGCCCTGGGGACTCATATATTCAGGTCACCAAGAAATCCCAGGCAAATGGTAATTTTTCCTTTTTCTGCCTCATGAAAAGAAAAGCAAAAAACCTTGACAAGGAGACAATTTAAATGCTCATGTCACCTACAAATTCCGGCATGTTCCTATTATGTCAGTTTGACAACTTATTTAAGTATGAACAGAGCAAACCATCATCTACTGATGGGAGGGTAGGAATGGGTAGAAGATGGAGGAGTTAACTCCATGGCTACTTCCATACAATCAAGTGTGCAATACTGGGTAGCATCAGTGAAATGACCTCAATTCCTTAGATGCACTAGAACATGTATGCGGTGTTGGCAACTTCAGTTTGGCTGCATATTCTGAAATTGCAGGTTGTTTTTTCTTTTTTAATTTTAGTTTGTACTAGTAAAGTTAGAGGGGTGGGAAGTGAGTGGAGATAGTGATTCTGGTCTCCAGGGCTGTGAAAAATAAGCTTGAAAGACTGAGCTTTAATAAGAAATAAAACAAAGACAAAATAGCTTTGAAATCAAAATGGATGAGTGGCAGAGAGAAAGGACAAAGCTTTACTGTGCTCCCTATCCCCTTATTTCCCATCTCTGTTTCCCTCATTTCATACAAAAACCAATCTTTCTTCCACCACACTCCTGGTGCACCGGAGTTTTTAGTGTAGAGGAACAAATAACCTAAGTAAACAACATATATAAAAGAAACTAACTTCTTTGAAGGCATTCTTCACATGGCTCAAAAGCAAAAAAGAGACTGGCTTGGGTTTTTTTCCCCATCCCTTATTTCCACATTATATTTTTATAATGAGCTTTGGAGTGGATAAAGAAAGAGCCAAGAAAGCAAGCTTATAGGAGACCATCCTTAAACACATTACTGTAATTATTTTGTGATTTTACATTTACTTTCTATAGAATTGATTCTTCTCATGCATGCTTATAAACTAAGAAGAACAGGCTGCAACTGGAGTAGCAGCAGCCACATTTGTTCTTTGTTCTGAAGGAAGCAGGATTAGAATAATGCATGCATGTTTTTCACCACCACTCCTTTTTTTTTCTCATTACATTTAATTACATTTTCAGACTATGCTGCCCTGTCCTATATATATACTTATGCTGCATGAACAGACACAACATCTCTTTGTGTTGCCATGCATCTTGGGCACTTGCACGCTCCTGATCAAATAATGAGCTGGCGGGAAAGGGAGCTGATCTTAGCTCACTGAAGAAAGAGTTCAGTGAGACATGAAGCTGCATAGTGGGACTTTTTTCCCAATCTAAGGTTATCAAAACAAGGCTCCAAAGGAGCCACTGTCTCACCCAACACAGTTTTTTTTCAGTGCTTGTTTGTGTTTTTGTGGGGCAATTTTTGTTTTCATCTTATTAATGCAAATTGTACACCAAAATGCTTTATGTCATTAGTTAGCAGGAGACAAAAGCAGGAGGCACAGGCAGAGGGTCCCTCTCAGCTGAGCCTGGATATGAGAGGGAAATTCGCTGGAATGAACAGACACAGATTTCAGCAGTGCAGAGGCAGCAGCTGTTGCACTGACAGTAATTAGATTGAGGACCTGAGGAAGGGAAAGGATAGAGCCATGAAAGAGCACGATGCCAAGGGACACACTCATTTCTGAATCAGCAGGTTATTACAAGTTTTAAAGGTGGGGGAAATGGAGTAATTCCCACAAGAATAACAGCATCTTACTTGTAGAGACAAAAATTTGTTCAAAAGCTTTTAAACAAGTAGTAGGGAAAATGTATTATGTGAAAAAAAAGCAGAAAATGTTGAAGTTACTATCTTTTACTCTTTTTTTCATGCCAGCACCCTTTTACTGCATACAGGCTACACAAAGTTATAATAGAAAAATACAATCCCTAGTAACTGTCTGCATGAGAGGAACTTCATTTTGTCAAGATGAATATGTCTCACAAGCAGCATCCCATCTAGCAGATGGAAATGCTGAAGCAGAGGCTGACAAAACTACTGTACCATCATCACCAAGCAGTTTCAAGAACTAGGAACAGACTTCCCCCCTCCCCTTGCTTATAACCTTTTGTATTAACTGCTGTTGCCTTAGACAGCCAACACGCTCCTCCTGGTAGAATGTTCCTTGAAGACTGCTGACTATTTCTCTCCCTCTTCCTTCTCTCCCAGTTCCTGAAGTTTCCTGATGTAACAGACACTTCTCAAGACAACCAAGCAAGACTCAGTTGACCACCATCTGGAGGGCAACCAGAAGCTCCCTCTAGCAAATGAATATGAATCAGAACATGAATCCCACTCCTGTTCTGCAGCGGGATAGGCATGCACAGCTGTTACTACATCTCATTTCAGAGAGGCATCAGAAACTTGACATTCATGACCACCCCAAGCACATTCTGAAACTCTGCCCTGCTCAGGTCCTCACTGGCAAGCGGCCAGGCCTTAGTGGTTGGGACCACTGTGCATGAAATGTATCAGATGGCACATTGCCTTTTGTCATTTCTGGGAACTGGATTAAGCATGAGGACTGCTGCAATACTTCATCTTGCTCCCACTGCCCTCCTACCTCAAATGGAGATGGAGCATTAGTCTGTAGTCTTATAGAGATGTAGCCAACAGATAAAACACATCCCAGCCTGCACTGTAGCTCTCTGATGCAAGTAACACTGAGTTACGGAATATGTGATGACATTCCACAGCAGGCATATAAATGTAGTGCAGCATGTTCACTAAAAAGAAACACCCCTAAACTATAATTCCTTGCTGCCTCATCTTTCAAATGAAAGAGGTGTTGTTTAGCACTTACGCGTTAGTAAAAGCCTTGGCAGAAGCTGCAATAGCCCAGGTCATTAAAAACAAGGCTATAAAAAAACTCAGGAAGACAAAAGTAGCAGGGTGAATAGCAAATAAGGTTTTAATTAGAAGTTATTTCTTCAAATGAAGGTTTGCAGTTTAACAGGTCAAGTCAAAAACCATGGCATATTGGCTGCAGGAGATTTTTGGCTTCTTATTTGCAACAGGGATTTCACAGGTACCTACATCAGGTCACTTAGTGCTACCAATGCTTTGTGATCCCACATCTAGACAGGGAATAGTAATAAACACCCTTCTTTATGACACACTTCAGTTCTACACATCAGCAAAGCTTCTGTCCTTCCTGCACCTATGAATTAAAGTTCAGGTAGTCTACAGGAAAGAGTGAGAAAAGAAAGAAGAAAAAGGAGGGCCGAAGGGGAAAGAAAGGTTTGGGTGCTTTTTTCATTCTTAGCTGTTTGACCACCACATTTGCACTGGCCTTTTGGTTTTTATTTTCTATTTGGTTTTTATTTTATTTTATATAAAAAGCATGTTTTGGCAGTTCCCTGTTCAGCTGTAGTGAGCAAGAAGCTGAGGCAGCATCTTTGTTGCGGACAAACAGTGGGAAGTTTTGAGCCAGTGAAAAAAGCAACGTCCAGGTACACTGCATGTTGAAGAACCAGCCACATAGTGACTGTGGAAATGAGTCCTTTGGCCAGAGGCGGGATTTACATAAGGAAGAGAAACACTACCGTTTAAATCAAAAGCTTAATGGTTTCCCCAGCTGAATGCTGGAGACTATTCTGACTACAGACTCTTTCCATTTCTGCAGCTATCCCTTAACTTATTTCATCTCAACTGAGCCTGAGTTCAGTTCTGATTACAGTTCAAAGGAAAATTAATTTATGATGTGTATCTCGAAGACCTTAATGTCAACAATTTAATTCTTTTGCGTTTTGCTTTTTTTTTAATGATGGAAGTCTCACAAGGGTGCAAGGGTATCTCCTGAAGCTCTGCATTTTGACACAGGATTGGAATGCTGGACTGTAGCTGACACACATCAGAGCAACTGACTGCACCAAGCCACACCATGTCACACAGTCTGAAGCTGCAGTCTCTATTATTGCCTCAAGGATCTCCACTTAGAGCGGCATTCTGCAGCAAAGATCCAGCCTCACATGTACCAACAGCTTCCAAGCCACAGCCTTTGCCTGCAATGCCCTTTAACAATGCTTCCAGAAAGAAATCCAAGAAGCTGAAAGCAAGGCTAGAGCTCTAATGAGCACTAGTGACTGCATGGGCAGAGCACACTGACCACAAAGCACTACTTAGGCAAGTACTGCCATCAATAGGCCAATGAAGACTTGGGATCATTTGTCTACACCTCGATTTTGCCAATGTAGACATGCTGTCTGCCTCAATCCCACACTTAAATTGGCACAGATTGGAAATTTATACTGTATCATCACATCAGCAAAATTCAACTTGCCACTGTATATCTTTCCACTTAAAGAACTGATTTAAACTGCAGCTCCAACAGGAAACTTACTGATATACCTCTCCAAATAAAAAGGCTTACAGTATAATAAATAAGCTGCAATACTGAGCTCCTGTATGGTTATTACTGCATATCCACAGTGCACTTACAGCATTATGCTTTTTTTTCCCCAACTCTTACAGTTCCAATTTGTTTTCCATGATACTGAATGGCTCCTATGCCCAAGTTTTCTTTTTGCAAAGCAGCTCCTGAAATGTAATTCACTTGGTTGACACAGTTACACTGAAGTAGCTTACTGACATTCCAACAAATTACTTGCCAGTCTGCACAAGCCTCCTGTTTTTCATGTTTACCTGTGGAAACATCAAGTTGTTCTACCACAAAGAAATTCCTTTTTTTAAAAAAATCTCATCTCTCCTGAGAAGTTCTGACTTTGAATTTTCTCTCAGGCTGCCTTATACAGTTGAACCATTAGCATCCCCCATCTTTTTTTATCATCTACACAACCTTGAGTGTTATTTATCTGCTTTATAGTTACTTTATCTACCCTGTGAACTTTAAAAATGTGAACTTTGAACATCCAAGAAAGCAAATGGTGAAGAATGGCAAGACTGCAATCTAATTGTAAACAAAATCCAAGGAAACTACTATTAGTGACATGTAGCATCTATAATAAGATCTGGGCCATCCACAGAAAATCTTGCTAACACTCAGCCACTTCTTTTCCCCAACCCAGACGTGGCAGTATTAAGAAGCTTAATTAATGGCTTTCAATTTGATATTAAAAGAGCTGATGTTCAGTCAGTGTAGAGCCACTCTAAATAAAACCACTGGCAGAATAAACCAGCACTGGATACAACAGCTGGCCATCAGCAGAGCCAGTGAGCAAAAATCAAACCTTTCCAGCAGAAGTGAGGATTTTTCATGTCACTGTTAAAAGGGTTAAACATGTCCCCAGGCATTCTGGTTTTCCCATATATCTGATGGAGTTTAGAAGTATCAGCTGCAGCTCACTGGTCCACCTTCAAATCCACCTGGTTGTTCATGGGGCAACTCTATTTGTTTTATAACAATAACAGTAATTGCCATTAATACTGTATAGGCAGAAGTGAAGCAGCAACTCCTACACTACCTGCTGGCTGCTTAAATTATTTTTTCCTGAGGTCTCTTCTTCCCACAAACTGGTCCTGGTTCTTGTGTTCACTCTCAAATCCAACTGAGCTTGTATTCTGTGACTCAGAGGTACTTTTATCTGCTCAGCACTTCCCTCACTCTTCTGTTAACACCTAAAAACCTGCAAGCTTTCACAGCCTTCCTATCTTAGACAAGCTACTACAGCCCTAACTATTGCCAAATAAGCCCTTTTCTTGCATACTGCATTATGATACAACTAGAAAGGGTCCTGATAGATCAACAGATAAGAAATCAAAGGACAAAATCTAATTTATGGGCTCGCTCCAGGAAATGTCAAGACACCGATCAAATATCAGTAGTAAAGGCGGGCATCTTCTTATCATTTGGGGAGCTCACAAAACACAACTGCTGCAGGCTTAACATTTTTCATGCAGATGTCTGTGTTACTCCTGGCCCTGAGGAGCACATTAGCTACAGTCACTAAATGCAGGACTTTAAAATAGGGAATATGTCCTTCTTAAATCTCTAATAAAGGAAAACAAATAAGAGAATTTTCCCTAATCTGCTTTCCCCAGCTTTTCATCCAGAAAGTCAAGACTTCCACGAAGCTGTTGTGCTTTACCTTAACGTTTACCTTCTCTCTGTAATTGTTCTCAAGCTCTCAGGGCTTGCCTAGCTGGGTACAAGAATTCTCAATGAGCTACCTATCTGATTTGAAGGATGAGGCTTCTGGATTCTCTCCTAATTTTGGGGTGGTAGAGGGTTTAAATCTATACAAATCAGGGTGCCACACTTCCGCATACGTACACAGTTAAAGAGAAAGATTCCCAGCAGTCAGGGGAGAGGAAAGAAGAAGGACAACACAAGGCCTGCTTCGGGTTCAGTTTGCATTTGCTCAAGGTGAATAATGTACAGACCACTGGAAAGCAGAGGAAAAAGTGTCTACACTGAATCAGCTATTCCTCTGCATGCTTTTTACTGTTGATTATCAGGCACAAAAATACTTTTTCAAAAATCTCCCTTAGATTATCAGTCTCTTGCTCATCAAAAGTCAAAATCATCCTGCTGCCAAGAACATGCCTTTTTGTTAAGACAGAAGTTTAGTTTTCAGTAAATTTATCTATGAATACAGAGTAACTATCTGGGATTTGAGGAATTTTTATACCGTCAGTCTTCATGACTGCACTGAAATACCATAGTTTCTCCTTAAGGCTCAGCTCATGCAGTTCTGCAGTGGCATAGGTTTAGATATGTTTTTTGAAGTTTTTCAGAATCCAGACATTATTGTTTCAAAGCCCTTTCTGTGAGCTCAGACTTCAACAGAAAATAACCCCCATTGACATCACCACAGAAACAAAAAGAAACACTAATTTTAAGTTGTTCCATCACATCAGGGAGGGGTGACTTATGCTTTAAAAGACAAGTAGCAGAGAGTATTAGAAAAACCATTTTCATCTTCCAAGCAAAGACATGTTTTACCTGAGAAAATCTATTCTCTAGATGATAAGTTGAAGAGTAATATAAAGTGAGTCTGAACTGTTGTCCAGACAAAACCTATTTCCTGACCAACCCTTCCAACCTATATCTCAAATACATGCAGCCTCATACCATAGTCAGGGAACACACTTATGAGACAGTATGTCCCAGGGCATTAGAATTACTGTGGCTGGAAGCTGCACTGGATTTCTTAATGAGCTGAAATCAGGCTGTTTACAAATTACAGCTGAAGCTGTGGATGCTCTATTATGCTCTGACAGTCAGTGCACTCTCTCCCGGTAGGGACTATAAAAAAATGCAGGAACTGGGTGGAAATTTCTTCTATTAGCTCCAGGCTCTCTACTCTGTACCTGCATCCAAATACGCTATGAAGCTGCAAACAACTGGAATTATAGATACCACCAATTACTGCTACTTGTCTTGACCCAGTAAAAAGCCAGATGGAGGTCTACCCAAGAAACAAACAAAAGATAAGAGCAGCTGAGAGTGAGATTATTCCCAGCAATGTGCTATTTAGGTGAAGCCTTTGAGTTCCTGGCAAACTGCCCATGAGAATGCTGCTTAAGCCAAATTGAATACCTCTGACCTATGGATGTTTACAGAAAGACAGCAGTTATAGAGCGCTGCAGGGATAAATGAATGGGAGTAAAAAAATTAAACAAGAGGAGAAAAAGCCAGGACCAGACTTAAAATTTTATAAGTACTGTGAGTTTTCCTAGCTATGGCTGAGTTATCCATGACCCTGAAGACAATTTGAATACTTAAGTATTTTCTGATGAATCAGTCATTCATTCAGGCTAATTTCTGGTTAAAATAAATTTAAAAACCTGAAATTTTAAAATTGCAGAAATTAAGCTGTTTTGATTTCTTTTTGACAGCCTCAGACAAGCAGACTAATAAGAGATTACATAGATTTGATTAAATGCCCATCAATTTGGCATGTCCCACATCTTAATTTTTAAGTAGGTGGTCAGTTTTACAGAAAGGGAGGGGAAAAAACCCATACAAAACAGCATCTGTTCTACTTATAAAAGTTAACTGTACTTATAAAAAGGGAACTTTTTCTTTTGCATTCTTTATTTTTTCTACTCTCATTTCTTTTTTCCCCTTCCTATCCAATGGCCATACTGCTGAGAGGCTCAGAGAATCAATGAGCTGTACGCAAAGACAGAAAGAAAAAAAAATATGTACACCTTGTGAGAGAGTCTGTCTAGATCTCAGAAGAGTTTCATTTTAATACCTTCTTCATGAACACTGTAGGGTGTTAATGCAATCTTTGGTGTGTTAGGTTTTTCAAGATTTTAGTAAGGCTTTGGATACCGTCCCTCACAGCATCCTCCTGGACAAGTTGTCCCAGCTGTGATCTGAGCAGGTTCACACTGTGCCAGGTGAAGAACTGGCTGAAGGGCAGGGCTCAAAGGTGCGTAGTGAATGGGGCTACATTTGGCTGGTGACTGGTCACCAGTGGGGCTTTGCAGGGCTCAGTTCCAGGGACAGTTCTGTGCAATGTGTTTATCAGTGATCTGGATGCAGGAGTTGAACACATCACCAGCAAATTTGCTGTTGATGCTAAACCAGAAGGTGCTATTGATTCTCTGGAGGTACAAGAGGCCTTGAAGAGGAATCTGCATAGAGCATTGGGCAATCATCTCTGGCGTGACACCTATCAAGAACAAATGCCGGATCCTGCACCTGGGATGGAGTAACTGCAGGCACAAGTACAAACTGGGAGAGGAGTGTCTGGAGAGCGCCCTGCAGGGAGGGCCCTGGGGGTGCTGGTGGGCAGCAGCTCAGTGAGAGTCAGAAGGGTGTGCCCGGGCAGCCCAGANGTGGTGGTGGGCAGCAGCTCAGTGAGAGTCAGCAGGGTGTGCCCGGGCAGCCCAGAGGGCAAAAGCCGTGTCCTGGGGTGCATCGAACACGGCAGCACAGCCGGCCTGAAGGGGGGATCATCCGCTGTGCTCAGCGTTGGTGCGGCCTCACCCGGAGCGCTGGGAGCACTTCTGGACCCTGCTGTGTAAGAGCGATGGGAAGGAGGAGGAATGCATCCAGAGGAGGGCAACGAAACTGGGAATGGTTCAAAGCTGCACAAGGGAAGGCTCAGACTTGACATTAGAAAGCACATCTTTACTGAGAGGGTGGTCAGACACTGCAACCCCCAGGCTTCCTGAGTAAGTGATCGATGCCCCATCCCTGTCTGTTTAAGAAGCATTTGGGAAATGCCCTTAATAACATGGTTTAAATTCTGGCCAGCCCTGAAGTAATCAGGCCGTTGGGCTAGGTCATAGTTTTAGGTCCCTTCCAATTGAAATACTCTATTCTATTCTGTTTTTTTTAACTTTTGTCTTTGAAGTTTCTTCCAAGACTCCTGAAATCCAACATCCCTGTCCAGTTATAATTAATAGTGTAAAGCTGTGCTATCCCCATTTCAGATCCTTGCCACACCATTAGCTAGAACTCCTTATAAGCTGTTAACTCCAGGTAATTTTCAGATCAACCAGTTCTGTAAGAATGCTGTTAGAACAATATATTGCATACTTAAGCAAAACCAAAGTAAGAATTTGTCAGGAATATGTGTCAACTAGAGGCCACAGTGAACAGAACTATTTTTCATTTTCATCTCATTGTACTGCACTGCCTGTCATTGCTGGCCCCAGTCACATCTTGCCACAGTGATGCATGAACTTGTCACCTCAAAATTGGACTGCTGCGACCTACATGGAGTGATGCCGCACAGGTCCTGCAGCTGGCACGGAAGGCTGAGGCTCATTTATGAGGTTACATGGTGCCACTTGAGCACACTGGCTCATGTTTCAATGGTCTGTACTTGTAAGTTTAAAAATTCAAAGTTCTGATTTTAACAATTACAGCCAAACTACATGAGAGAGAATTATCCAAGAAACTGAGACCTGCTGACAACTGCTCTAACAACTTGGCCTTGGAGATAAACTAAACTACCAAAGAGGGGAGTCTCAAAGACAGGTTCTAGATTTGGTTTGTTCACATCCCCTGAGAGTCCAGCACAGTTCAAATTCATTTGGACACACAGGGACATGCTTTTTCATTCATCCCAAACTCTAGAAAAAGGAGGTGTTGGAGATAAGGGGCAACTGACTTATAAACAGTCCTTTTATCTCCATTTCATTTGCAGCTACAGGAACTGTACCACAAAATATGCTCTTACAGGCTTTCAACAAACACATTGCTGTTAATAACAAAATCAACCAACCAACAAAACCCCTCAAAAAACCAAAACCCAACAAATAAAAAATGCCTATCAAGCAAAACTTTTTTTAACAAATCCCTTTACCATGCAGATATTCTGGACATCTCACTTGACCACTGAAGTAACTGAGAGCACAGGATTTCACTTAGTAGTTTCTCTCTGACAATCATCATTAGTAGTTCCTTTTTCTTGGACATGTGCTTTGCAAAGTCTTGCCAATTTTACTTCCAGTTAAGGATGTTCAAATCCATTTTGAACCAATACGCTCACCAGAACTTCAATAAATCACCAGAAGAATCATTAGGACATAAATCACACACTACCTATCCCTATCATATCTGTGTCTCTTGGTTTATACATAACAGCATAGGTGGTCTCTTTCAAGATGAAATGTAATTTACATATCCAGAAAAAAACAATGAAGTGCCACTGCTAATCCTGTTCTGTTCCTCTAAAAACAAGCAATTTATTTGTAGTGTCAAAATGCAATAACCTACCCCTTGATAAATCTTCAAATGTTTCTACACTCAAAGCTTCTAGTACCACCTCTTTAGGAACCACTGAATAATTTCCATTATTAAAAAAAACTGAATTAAAAACTATCCCAGGTATCTCTTGAAGTCTAAGGTACCTCCTACAACTAAGAAGACATGCGAGTCAGACTTTAAGCAACTGAATAAATACATTTCAAGCAGATTTAGCTTCAAACAGAAAGAAGAAGCTACAGGATTACTTTATGAACACAGTTGCATAGTGCAGATGTGCTGATCCACAGCACCCTATGTCACTGAGAAGCAGGTAATATCTGAATGACTTGGATACCAGCATTCCTACTAAAGATTTCCCATGATGAGCTCATCTGTGAGAAGTTCATGAACTGTATGACTCATGTCAGAAATAAATCTTCTTGCAAACACATTTCTTCTTAGGGTTTTTTTTGTTGTTTTTATTTTAATAGGGTTTACAATCACTGTTTATGACCCAGAATAAAATATGCTATGACAGCATTGGTTGTGGGAAGCTGTAACTAATCACAGGTCAAAGCTGATCAGAAATAAAACACTTGTAGTTTTGCCTCATTCTTAAAGAATGACCTTATTGTGCAACAAATAAACTTTTTGTGCACTGTTCCCTCTGCCCTACAAAATCCTCTCTAAAAATGAAACATAATATTATGCCACTTGGCAATGTATCAGGACTTATGGCCTATAAAGGGACAGCTAAAGGCCGTACCAGATGCTTCTACATCAGAAAACTAAGAGAAACTGGAGCAAGACAGAAGAGGCTTTTGTTATTGCTAATGCTTCCATGCTTGTTCTCAGGAGCTTTCCCCCCTTAGGGAGGAAGAGACCATTACATTAGCGCCTCACAGACTTAACTAACTTACAAGGAGAATTTAAGCTACTGAGACCACCAGCCAAACCAGTGCAGTGATGCTGTTGCAGACAGCAGTCCAAATAATTTTAGTTTCATACTGATAGAAGCACAGCCAAACAAGCAGTACCTACTGGCTGCTGCAGCTCTTCCACTGGGAGAGTATTTCTCAACCAGTCTTCCAGAGATAGTGGGATTATGCAGGAAAGTTCTATTTCCCTCCTGTGACTTCCTCATACACAGCAACGCCACGTTGCATAATAGAGGAAAAATCACTCCACAGTCCTCATCCCACCAAGACAGACTGCAGTGGAGTACAGGAAGATACCCAACATCATCTTCACACTGCACAGAGAAGAGATTTGAGGTGGAAGAGAACAAGACTTATCACAAGATTTTTTCACCAGCTTGATTTGTTTCACTCTGTCTGCAGTGTGCTGATCAGCACAGATCAAACAAGATCAAAATGAAAGCCGATGGTGCAGGAGAGGTAAATGGTAATGAGTAGTAGCATAATTTCGTGTCCAAAAAATCAAAGCTTTACATTTTTGTAAAATTACTGTTTCCTTTAAATTCTCACACACTAGAGGAAGCTGTAATGGACTAGCAAAACCTAAACTTCTGTAAGAAATTTTCTCTTGAGAGCATAAAGTAACTGCTGCCAGGACATTGCATAACCAGGCATAAAATGAAGCAAGCTACTGAAAAAGGCTAGTCTTCCAATCACTCATATCTTAAATAGGAAAGCAGAAAGGGGAAAATACCAAAGCAAAGCTTAGTTATCTACTAAGACCTTTAAATATGAAACCTTAATATTAAAATATAGAGTGTCTACTACAAAGCAATTCCTTTTACAAGAGCCTCATCCAAAGAAGGATGGCCTATTAGCAGTCAAGCTCAAATGGAATCTGCTCTCAAATGTCATAAGAAGA
This sequence comes from Aleadryas rufinucha, assembly GCA_013397815.1. Classification (NCBI taxonomy): domain Eukaryota; kingdom Metazoa; phylum Chordata; class Aves; order Passeriformes; genus Aleadryas; species Aleadryas rufinucha. Next base: position 382,195 of record VZTH01014054.1, read on the forward strand.
GCAGTGTCCTTCCACAGGGTCTGTTCCCTAACATGCAGCCACAGTTTCATTTATTAAATATAATGATAAAAATAGCCAGTGAAGGTTTATTGCTCCTTTTTGTCCTGTGAAGGCAATGTAGTTCAGAGAGAGGGAGAAGACATTTACCCTTGACTGTAAACCATCAAAACATTTTACAGCTGGTTTAATTTCTGCACACCTCCAAACAATGAGACTGCACAGTGACAGTTTGGGGCATAACCACACAGAACCCAAACTGTCACTGTCACAAACTGTCACAACTAAGCCTCACAGGGAGAAAATATAGCCCTTGGTAACTTCTCTTCAGTTTTGTTTGTAAGTGAAGCCTACTTATAATCTCTCAATTTGCAGGACTGGCAGCTAGGGACAAAATAAAAATGCTACAGTTTGGCTCCTTGTTGTGATCCAGAACCAATAACAGAAAGAAAAATGTTCTACTACTGCATTTTTTTTAATCCTTTCTATGGAAGTTCAGCTTTTACTACAACAGTTGTCTGGCACTGTCCAAAAGCCAAGCAGCCCTGCACTTCGCAGAACTCTGTACAAAAAAACTAAGCAAGCATCAATCATTTTCAAAATCTGCCCTATCAGTAAGCACAGGCTGGTGAGAATGTTTATGTTATGTCCAAAATTGCCAAAGAAGTGTCAGAGATAAGAGATATACTCTGCAACATAAGAAAGAAATCATGGCAGAAACCAAGCAAAGTCATAAAACTTGCAGGACATCACAACAAAAAGAGATAAAGCCATTCTGTTCCCAGCGGCTCCAGCTCAGGCCTTTTTCTCATCGAGCCTTGGAGAAGTGCAGTCCGTAGTATGGGCTCAGAGTCAGCATCACAAGCCAAACCACACAGTCCACTGTCTGAAATCAATCTTCTTTTTTTCTTCAAAATAATAAATTATACCTTTTTTTTAAATCTTATTGCTTGAGCCTATTGCTTTAGTATTTTAATTCTTCTCTCCACCTCTGAAGCTAAAGAAAAGCTTTTGACAAAAACAGACAAGATTTCCTTGTAACTACACAGTTCCAGAAGCTTAGCTTGAAAGAGAAAACAGTATGTCCTTATAGTCACTACAAAGTTGCAAAGGTGCAAAATTTCCTGAAGAGAGACACAGGTTAATTTTCGAATCACATCATCTGTGGATAGGGAAAAAACTATCTGATCCTAAGTCAGAAAAATCAGCTTTAATCTCTTACACAATTCATAAGAGACAGAGTTCCTTTCTTAAAAGCTTAATGATACTATTTTATTACTGTTCCAGACACCATTCAAGTTTTAGTGCAAACAGACATTTGATCACTCAGCTGCTGAAAAATATTGTTCAACACTTGCAGTAAGTGTAATGGACTCAAAACAGGAAGAGAGGAAATTAAACCCAAAAAGATACACAATCAACCAACTCACAAGACAGAATATATTCTTACTTTAGAGTCAGAACAGATTAATATGACATCTCTGACAATACACCCTTAAAACAACTTACATGGTTCACCATGTATTTCACCACACTTTCTTAATAAAAATAAGTTATGTTTCCAATTTCAGGTTTAAGCAAGAACTTCTTTGGCAATTTTCACATGAGCTGTGAAAATAGTAATTTTTAACTGCTTCGACCTTTCCTTTCTACAGTCTTCATATTGGATTGTTTCCTGATTGCTGAGAGGATAGAATAACATCTGGAGGGACAGAAGTTGCCATTTTGAAGCTCTGCTACCAAAAAAAAAAGAAAAAAGATGCCTTTAAAGCAAAGCAGAGAATAAGAAAATATCAACTCAAGTGTTTTGGAAGTTAATTTAAAATTACATACCAACAAAAACTATGAAATAAATTGTAAGTGCTGGAAGACAAACTTTTACTTTCTTGAGAAAATTTAAGAGAAGAGATCTTTAACACATTCCCATCTCTGGCATTTCTCTCTTTGTTTCTGAAACGAGGTGGTTCAAAATACCCATCACACAGGAAGCATAAGCAGTATGCCTTCATAGCTACTATAATGTGAAACTATTCTCCCTCTTTGATGATCAGTTTAATTGCGTGATACAGCTATAGAAGCACAAAGAAAGACAGAAAGTTAGAAGCTAGATTTTTAGGTTTTAAAAAACCTGAAAGAATTTAAGCAAATTAACTGCTAAAATATACACCACATAATAGGCAGCTAACAAAACTCCTTTCTTCGGGTAATGAAGAATGAAAGCTCTTCTCCTAAAGCTGGTTTTCTGACAGAACTGAAGTGTTTCAGCCGCCCTCTAGTGTTAAAATTAACGCACAGGTAAGCCAAGAGGGAGGCGCAGAAGATGCTTCAGTTAAGAAATTAATCATTGTGGTTTATTTTTAACCACTGTAAAACTAAAAATTAAAAAGTAGATTTATAAAATATGACTGGGCCAATTTTGTCTTTAAAATTAAGGTATTCAAACCTTTCCTGTAACATGCAATTCTGCCCCATGGCAACTAACTGCATGAAATTAGGGGAGATCTTTTACTCAGCTTCAGCCCTATATTTCAGCCTAAGGAAAAGTTCTGCTTGATGCTAAAAAACTAAATTATAAAATTTTAAAAGATAAAAGAATCAACCATCTATTTCCATAACCCAAGTTGTAAGATAAGCAAATATTAAAACTAAAACCGGCTTTTATTATTCACTCTATTTAAAACAAACTGTTTATATACAAGCATGGCTGAAAAATTCTCCTTTTCCTCCTCAGGCTCCACATATAAATTTCAACTTGAGTTTAATTAGCATGCAGAAAAAGGAAAATTCAGAGGGAAACCATCTCTGGAGGGTTCTGTACCAGCAAATTCAATGAAATCTTGAGCACCAATAACAAAACAAAGTTCATATAACAAAAAGTGAGACTCCTAAAAATATTAGGTACTGACAGAAGAAGGAGAAATGTTCTAATAGATAAGCTAAGTTTTAAATTGTGTCTACTGCCTCTTGTGCTGTCAGTGGGCAGTACTGAGTCTGGCTCCCTCTTCATCATTTCCCCCCCTCCACGAGATATTGTACCCATCAGTAAGATTTTCTCCTAGTCTAGGAGAAACAGTCCTAGTTCTCACTGCCACTCCTCATATGAAAGATGCTCCAGTCCCTTAATAACTTTTGTGGACTTTTGCTGGACTAGCTCCATTATAGCCCTCGCTTTCCTTTGCTGAGAAGCTACAACTGGGCACAGCACTCCAGCTGTGTCTTACCAGTGCAGAACGGAGGACCACCACCTGTCTCAAACTGATGGAAATGCTCTTCCTAATGCAGACCTGAATGCCTTTGTCTGCCTTTGCCACAAAGCTGGCTCATGGTCAGCTTGTCATCAACCAGACGGAGCTGTTTTCCAGAGGGTCAGCATGAACTGGAGCATGAACCAAGTGTTCTTGGAACACATTCCTGTGCATATGCAGATGCTGTGGATGAATGGGAACAGTCGACATAAGTTAGCCAATGACAAATAATGCCTGACCAACTGGATTTGTGGACAGAGCAGTGGATGTGATTTACCTCAGCAAATCTTTTAACAGTCTGGATTGGTGGGCAACTAGACAGGTAAAAAACTGCTTGGAAGGTTGGGCTCAAAAAACAGTGGTTGAAGTGTCGTTATCTACGCTGGGGGCCAGCAGTGAGAAGAGTATTGCATGGGTCTGTCTTGAGGCTTGTCCTGTTTAACACCTTTATCAGTGACCTGGAGAAGGTGACACAGTACACTCTCATCAGGTTTGCAGATGACAGCAAACTAGGGGATGCAGACATTAAGCTGCAGGGCAGGGCAACCATTTTGAGGGACCGAGACAGGCCAGAGAAACAGGCCACCAGGAAAAGACCTCTGTTGAAAAGGATTTGTGGGTACCAGTGGAGACGGCTAAACAGGGCTCAGAATTGCAGTGAAGGCTAAAAGCTTACTGTACTGTATCCACAAGACAATACACAGTAGATAATAGAAGTGATTGTTTTCCTTTACTCAACACTAAATTGTATTTAAATTATTAAATCCAATTCTGGGCCTCCAGTAAAAGAAAGTGTTGATAAAGGATGTGAAACTATTGGAGTGAGGCAAGATGAGGGGCATGAAGATGATCAGAGGGCTGGAGCACCTCTCTGATGAAGACATGCTGAAAGTTGGGGTTGTTCAGCCTAGAGAAGAAAAGGCTCCAGGGAGACCTCATAGCACCTTCCAGTACCTAAAGGGGGCCTGAAAGCCGGAGAGGGACATTTTACAAGGGCATGCACTGACAGGACAAAGAGGGAAGGTTTCAAACTGAAGGAGAATCAACTTAGATTAGATATAAGAAGTTTTTTACAATGAGGGTGATAAAACACTGGCACAGGTTGCCCGGAGAGTAATAGATGTCCCATCCCTGGAAACATTCAAGCCAGGTTAGATGGGGTTCTGAGCAACCTGGTCTGGTTGAAGATGTCCTTGCTCATTGGAGGGGGCTGGATTAGATGGCCTTTAAAAGGTCCCTTCCAACCCAAACTGTTCCATGAGAAACCTGAGCAAGTCCTGCCAAAGGCCACCAAGTTTCTCAGGGAATTAAGAGCACTGGGCCTGTGAGGAAAGGCTGATGAAAATGGGCTCGCTTCACTTAGGAAGACTTTGGAGGAACACAAGAGCAGACTTCCAATTCCCAAGAGGAGGTTACCAAGAACACGAGCCAGGCTCTTTATGAAAGTATGTGGTAGGAGAACAAGAGTCAAGTGAAGATGGCACAGGACATTAAAAAAATCACTGCTCTGAAGTACTGGAACAGGTGTCTGAGAGATAGTGGAATCTACATCCATGTAGATTTTCAGGAACCATCTGGACAAAGTCTGAGCAACCCAGTCTGAAGTCAGTATTGATCTTGCTTTGAGTAGGAGCTGGGCTAGATGACTCCTGGAGGTCCCTTCCAACCTGAATGAGTCTGCAAGTGACATCACCTTATAAACCTAAGCACAAGGGAGTCTGGGGTATCACAGATTCAATGCCCTTTCTGACAGTAACATCACAAACACCAATATTTATTGATTTATTTATTTATTGTTGGGTGCTCACTTCTCTGAAGCAACTGAATTTATAAATGCAATTTTATAAAATGGTTATTTGAAATGGCTTTAACATCATGCCTATCCCAGGCTTCCTGCACCATGCAATGCACAAGGAGTGCTGGCGTATGTTTGTATCACTGAGGAACGTTTGAGCTGCTCTACCCACAGCTTATCTGCTTAGTTAGCAGCATTTGTTTCAAGAAAATTTAAAACAGTGCCCCCACTCCCTCCATATGCCGCCCTCAGTACAAACATATTGATATGGGTACCAAGATGCACAAGGTCATATAGACACAGGCTTTTAATCAGGCTGGAAGCAAGGCCTTGGAAAGTTTCCATGACACAGATGGTGACCCCTGGCCTGTGTATCACATCTGTAGTGCCACTGTCCTTACCATATCTGCTCCTTGAGGACCACCACTGGCATGAAGGCTGCCAGTTGTAAAGTATCTAATCACGGTAGTCAATGATGGGGCCTACACTTAGTACCATTAATCTGGACTAAAAATTCATGTCAATCACGAGTAAACTTGCTGACACAAACTCTGAGAGCAGCAATAATCCAGCAGGGCCAAACCAAATCACTGCCTGGAATGCAGAGTCTGATGTAATACTTGGCTTCAAGTTGTTCCCATGACTCTCAGTTACACATACAGATACAGTCACCCACATTACACAGCTACTTTTGTTCAGCAGTTTTGTGAAATCTGTCAAAAAATTCAATGCTGTTCACGCCAGTATCAGCAGAAGGCATTACATCAGCAGTAAGCACACTGGATCTCCAAAGCCCAGTTAAATCTTTAGGAAGACAAAGGCAAATACAGTTTTAAAACATAGAATGATGCTTATAAATATTTGATAGGAATGTCAAGGTCTCTAAAGTTGACCAGAGCTCATCAAGTACAGAAGTTTCAAAATCACTTTGGTCAGCTACATACTTTTATGGCAGTGCTGCTGCTTTATGCACATTCTTAGCATGGTAACACAATTCTGCTGCATGGGCATGCTCAGATACCATAGCTAGCACATGTGCCATCCTTTGGGAATCTCTGAGTTAATACAGCATCTAGTCTGGCATCCATCCACTTTCACAAAACAACTCATCTAACCCAATTTCCCATCATCTTTGTTAACTGTCCCACAGCTGTGGGCAGAAAAATTCCCCAGGGCCATGCAGCCTGTTTCTTTTCTCTCTCTTTCCTGACACTCCCATAAAATACACTCTGGTTTCATGACAGAAGGTACTGAAACAGGAGGAAAATGCCTCCATTTTTGCTGACTAATAAGCGAGGCTCCGGTCGGATGTGACCACCTTCCCATCACGTGGTGACGCAGCCATGAGCCGTGCTCCTACAGTACCAGAAGTTCACTGGTGCCCACAGATTTCCTGTTTGTGGGCACCGTAGTCAGATCAGATGCACCATGACACACAGTCTGGCGGTGCTGCACTGAAGAAAATATTACGTCATGTGCAGCCTTGAAATGCCGAGTGCTGTCCTCAAACAGGACAAGACCTCACAGCAGGCGGTAGAAAGAGAAATCGTTCATACCTGAAAATCACTAATTGAACGTAATAGGTGGAGAATAGACTTAAGAGCTGAAACCAAGTATTTAATATCCCACGCCAGTTAGGAATTCTTGTGTATTTTATTTGTATTTATAGAGTTATACCTAACTCTAACCCCAAACTGTTTTAAATGCACTAAACTCACAGCCCCACCATCAACCCTGATGATGACTTACACAATCTATAATAATGATATGATATAAGAAAAGAACCATGCAATTTTCTTGTTTTTACCATCTTTGCATTTCAGTGAACCTCCCCTTCTTTCTTTTAAGAATCTTGGGAGACTACTAAATTAAAAGATAGGATGGCATACATAACAATACTATATATTTTCAATTTTCAGTATTTCATACATTTGTTCAAGTTGGGTATCCATGGAATTATGATACTGTAAACAGAAGAGCCTGAGGTCTAGCAGATATTATTTTGAAACAAGGGTACACAAACAGATCTGCAGCTTTATTTAAACTGAGTGCAGAGAACAAAAAGTGGAGAAAGTTATTACAGTATTTTAACCTGTATGAATGCTGAAGATTAGTCTTTTTCTCTCTCTTTACATACCCTCCCTTAAAAGAGAAGGTCTCCATGCCCAAACTACTTTATTTCTTTCCACATTCTGCTACATCTTCTCATTCATCAAAGGTTCATCAGCCTCATTTAATATATTTCAAGTTGGGTAGCTCAGGATGCTTTAACAAACAGGAATTTGTCTGAGCTTGGCTGGATTCCCTCAACTGCACCCTCATCCACCAGTTGTGGATGACTGGTACTAGCCAACTGTAAAGCACTGTTCCTGAACAAGTAACAATTGTTAAAATAAAAAAAATTAGAGTTTAGGCTATGTATTGTTCTGTGCTGCTATCAAAGGAAGCACTCGCATGAAAATACAAAAGCAGGAAACAGTAAAAAAGTACATTCCGTGGCACCAGCTCTTTGCCAGCTTCAGTCTTCACTGCGTACTGTATCACACCAATAAATAAAAGGTGCACTGTGAGCAGCTTTAAAGCAAAAACAAATGACAAAAAACCAAAACAAAACCCAAACCAAACAAACAACCACCCCCCACTCCGAAAAAAAAAAAACCCTAAGCAGACTGAAGACTAAAGCACTAAACAATTGTGACAAGAAAAAAATCTTAACAAAGGTCAATGTTGTCCCCAAGATTTTTATTTCAGCTGTCAGCTTTGAAAGCCAGATATATACAAATGTCAGTAAATGCAAAACGTAAAAATTAGTACTCTTATACAGACATATTCACTGGCTTTCCAGAAATTCTCTCTCTTTTTTTTTAATTATGTACCAAGGTTATAATAATAAATCACAAGAAAAAATACCAGTTTTGATAGCTTGCTGATTTACATTATTCAAAACTGCAAACTATTAATTTTCAGTTCACTCCTGGAGTCCTCCTCCCATCTTGCATGTCTCCAGAATGACCCAAACAGCACCAAGGTGTGGCTGGACAAGGAGCACACTTGACATTTCTTCTGTGTGAGGCTCCGAGACAAAAATCAGCTCTTGGCAAATCTTTACTTTCCAGTGGGCGAACAGAGCTTAAAATCACAAGCCACAAGAGAAAACCAAACAGGCTTAAAGATGCATATTTCAAGCAACACTGTTCACAAAGCTGTAGGTTTAAATTGCACAGCAACCATTAAAAATTTTAACATCAAAACAGTTGAGAGGAAAGCTCATGTCTTTACAAACAATTTGATGGATGAAGGTATGGGTGTTAAGGTCTTTGAAATGTGTCTTAATGTCTCCGCTAACTTTAGGGAGCAGGTTTGTTTGCAGAGCCCACACAGCTTGGCTCCTGAAACAGACAAGGGTCTGCACAAGCCTGAACTCCCCCACTCTGGGGTGAAATAGAAGGTGCAGAGGGGGAATATGTGGTAGGCAGTTCGGGAAGGCTGTACCTTCCCTGTACCTCAGCAATGGGGAAAGGAAGAGGGCAACCTGCGGCCGGGAGTTAGGATAAAATGAGGCTGCACCCTCTGAAACTGAGAGGGAGAGAAAACCCCACGGGTGTGTGCCCCAGTGGACTCTCTCCCTTTATTTGAATAAAGTTGCAGGACTCCTCTGTCTCCTTTTTGGACATAAACCACTGGTGTTTGTGGATTTTCCTGACACAGTGAACAAAACATACACATCACAACACGTAGCCTTCACTAACTTCTGACTGTTTCTGTATTCTTTTTGATATGCACAAAGCATGTAAGAAACAAGCAGGCAATGCTGTCAAAGAAGCATACAACACTTAAACATAAATTAGATACATAAACACTATTTAGGCTAAAAATAAATCCCTAGAGATAAGATAAACTAATTGTAAGAATTACATTTTTCAAAATAAGTTTTTAAAAAAGAAAACACATTTTAAAACCCAACCATGACATCCAAAACTACCTAGCTTTCGAAGTTTTCACCTTAAATTGCACGAACGCTTTCAGAAGATTACAAAAATTATTTTGACAAAAAGATACTCATCATGATACGAGTTCTGCTGAGTAATTGGTATGAACATACCTATTTTCAGCAGTTTTATGTGACAAATCCATCACCTTTCAGCTTGTTTAGGCTGAGAACAATCCAAAATAACTACAGTGTCAACATTCTGTGTGTGAACATTCATTTCAGAGACAGAGCCCTTTGCAAAGCCTGATTGTGCTTTAAGCTTACTTTCTTACCAAAATTCAAACTAATTTTTCCAATAATTTTTCTGTAAGGAAGAGTCTGTGCTTTTGCAACTGCTCCACACAAATCTGTGTTATCTGTCCTGCTCGGAGTCACAGGCCCTGAATTCCATTTCTGTTCTTAGTCACGCACGGCTCACTCTCCATGCCCACAGCATCTCCCGTCACTCCCAGCACTGCTAGCAATGTACAGTCAAGCCTGACCTAATGTGCTCCCCTGGAACAGAACGCAAAAATAAACACACAAAGACAGCCCAAATGCTAGCAACCCTGGGTTCAAATTTTACCCATCTTGCATAGCATCAAATAGGCCACTTCAAAATGTTTGCAGCTTCACCTCCTCCCAGTCCATGTGACAGCCTCTTGTCAGTTCGTGTGTCTCTCAGTTTCCATCTGACTTTATTGCCTGGCTTTGTTACTGAATACCTTATCAAGCCCCAGACAGGTTTTATCAACTTTCAGTTCAATCAAATAATTGAATCATGTAAGGTTCTGGGATTTGCTTGATGCAGACCATTTAGAAAAAGAAGTTTCCTGATGAGTTACTTCAGGAGATCTGTGTATGAGTCTCTGAAACCCACTACTGAGGGCAAACTGAGGAAATACAATAGGCTTTCCATCTCTCACATCTTGTGCTCTATAAAGCAATAGTGCATTTATGCCATACATTTCCCATTAATAATGCTGCTTTGTGTTAGCTGTCCTCTGATGTTGCACACCAAATCCTAGCTAGCCGACTATTTGTTTCCAAACTCCCCCTTTTTCCTTCTTAAACACTGCTGGAGCGAGGATTTTAAAAGAGGAAACATCCTACGATACTAGGTCAATTAATCTCCATGTCAGCCTGAGGGCAATACAGAGGCAGGCTGAGAAGGAACTGGCAGGATGGCAAAGATAAAGCAGCTGAGTAGCACAGGCAAGAACAGCACAGGGCTGAGCACGAGCTGACAGCCTCCCAGTACTGCCGTGGCAGGAACACAAAGCAGGAGAGTGAGTAATTAGCTTGAAAAAGCTGAATTAACAGCTATTGCTGATACCTACATGGATCCCCAACTTTTTTTTCAGAACATGGCTTGGAAAATGGGCTTGGAAATAGTCTTGGCAATGACTTCTGCAATCGATAATGATACACTGAGAAAAAAGTATCAAGTGTATTAGGAATATACTTCTGTGCCTCTGCTTGGGGGGAAACCTACCTGCCTGAGGGGCACTCAGCTGCTGGAAAACCCACAGCAACTAAACCAGAGTGCCAAGAAACACATCAGTAGGGAGAAATTTGATATTGGCTCTGCAGAGGGCTGGCTGAAAAGTGTCATGTTTTTTCCTCACTGGCATCTCTAACCTCTGTGATATTAGAAATGCTTCTGCTGAATGACAGTAGTATCCCTTTGTAAATGATGGGGAGGATTCCAGGGCTACTAGCAAGGAAAGTAATGCAGTTCCTAAAATTCCCACCTACCTCCATATGAAGCCACAGATTTCTCTCCTACACTGAAAGAAACTTTTCAGGGATCCCAGAAGCAATAATTTTACACAAAAGAAGAGAAAGTGAGAAAGAATCCACTGACAACCAAAGCTTTGGTACTCAAGTAAGATCAGTTTCTTGGTTCCTTAAGACAAATATACCTCACCATTCACAGCCTCTCTGGAGCTCAGCTGCATGAGTGTGATATACATCAAGCAGAAATGACTAGTTGGGTCAACAATTTAAATACAGCTGCCAATAAATGCAGAAATCAAAGTGGATTGGAATTGAGTATACAGAGGCTCTGCAGAAAATGTTTAAGGTCTAATAATAGAAAAAATGAAAACTACTGCTTTAAGACATTTAGTTTAGTTCACAGCTGTCCAGTAGGCTACCACAGGAAGACATATACATCACTATTTAAAATGAGGCTTTTTTATTTCATCACAGAGATGCAGACAATATGCTGCATGCAACAAAACAGGTATCACGAACCAGCTCAGCCCAGAGAGATGGACCCCACAGTTGCTTTCAGGGGCTGCCATGCCCAAGAACTGCCCCTGTGAGAGCTTGGTGGGAAGCAATAGGGACAACAAGCTAAGTAAGAGCAGAAAACTGTGCTCCATCACATTCCTCCATGCCTTCCCTCACACAACAAACAAGTAAGAGACAGCTTCACCCTATCATTCATAAGGAGATTTGGTTATACGTGTCACTAAATACTCAAGTGAAAATCTTTTTCCATATTAAAAAACTTAAACAAAAATCCACCCATGGGAAAGTTCCACAAATCTGATATTCCAAGGGAGCAGAAGTAATAATAAAACATGTTAATTAATGATGGGGACAAATATTCCAGGTTCAAGCAATCTGAGAAGAATCAGAGATTAACTCAACAGTATCTCTGGGACAAATAATTTTCCTTTCCCCATAACTAATTTATCTTTTGCCGGTGGGGTACTCTCATACATGGAGATTTAACTTTATGGCACATTAAAGTTTAGCTGTATCATATTACTTAGTAACTTACAGGACAGAATCATGTACAATTTTGCCTCAAGGCCTCAGAATTCAGTTTAAAACAGACTCTAAAAACAAAATTATCCAGACCCGGCCAAATGCCAATCCCAAGGCCACTGTCCACAGCAACTTTCTTTTCCTCAGGCTACCTTAGCAGAACTTCTAATAATGTTCCTGAAGATGTGATCTAACATTATCCATTTAATTGGACAAGCTCTTCTTATGACAAAGAACAGAGACTGATGTCAAGCAGTCATTCAAATCAGACATGAACAAGACGTTGGCCCAACTGCAGAATATCTGAGCACATTTCACACAATTTACGAATACGTGCCTTTGGCACAACGAGGTCATCACGTTATTCCTATGACTGTAAGACAGCCAATACAAGTTAACAAAACCTCTTCTCATACTTCTCTTTCTCACCTTGCTTGCCTGATCTCATTTTGGATTAAATTTTACAGCCTGTATTTGTTCAGTAGGTCCCAGGTCCTCCCCTCTGTGCCTCACTCTGCTAGGCACAGTATGAAGAACCTGAGAGCAATGACCCTGCTCACAGCCCAAAACAAACCACACAAACAAAGAACAGCTGTGCCCCAATGAGGTATCCAGGGTCACCCTAGAAGACCTCACAGTCCACCACATGGGGAAGGCACAGTGACAACAATAGCACCTTAATATTTAAAACCCATTATTCAATACATCCTATATGTGAAAATGTCCATCTTAACTAGAATGGCTCCCTGCCAAAAACAAACCATCACAAAGCATCTCACACGTCCTTTTTGATTTCATTACACAACAGTGTTTTACAGACATTTTAAAAACCCCACAGTATGTGGTGGTTTTAAGATATAACTGAAGATTGTCTTCACTACTCAGTCTGGGTCTGAGTTCTCTACTGAGCCGTTTCCTGCAATAGCTTTTGTAATACACTGTATTTAATTCTGAGTGATGGGTAGCAGCATTTCACTCAACTTCAATACCACACATCAGCAAGGCATTCAATGACTTTATTTTAACAACAACTTGTTGTTCAGATTCTAGAAATTCAAGTCTGGCAAGCTTTTTAATATGCATAAGTACGTTTCATAGAAAGCAAAAAGCACGTTTCCAATTCTGCTCAGCACGTTCAAGTCCTATCTTCTTTGCAGAAACGGACCACTGTGAAAGGAAAATCCTTGAATTAATACAAAAGGGTATCTGAAATCCAGTAGCTAACACTGATGGGCAAGGTAAAGAAAGTAGGGTAATTTCTAAACGTCCGTTAGAGATGGGATACTAATTTTTCAATTGGCTGTGAAACAAATTTCAGAAACATTATGGAAAGGGAGAAAATGGCACATTACCATGCATGCAAGAAAAATGTTTGAAATATCCTATTTATCTTCCCTCTCTAAGGGATGTGGATTCTTTTGTACTCCTTGATGATGTGAATCACAGAACAGCATTCTGGGAATCAAGCCTATTCCCATTTACCAGTGTAATATGATCACTTAGCATAATTAACACATGATATTTCGTTACTGCCATGGACTTGGACGACATCTGAAATGTAAATATTTGCCAAACTGTACATCCTAGTGCCCAGTGCTACACAATGGTGTAACTTAAGACACTCACTTGATTTGCTTTCTCTTCTGGGGGTAGAGTTAAGGCTGCTGTGGGAATTCTCACTTTCATAACATGAGGCAGCTTAAACATTATAGATGATGTAACATTAATTTCTGCAGTATCAAATTTTAAAGGTGTGGAAACAAGATGAAAGAGCTCACAATACAGCAATCATTTCAAGTGGCACAAGAATGAACAGAAAGAAAACTCCTGGAACAAATAACAACCATTTCAATCTTCCCCAACTATCTGTTCCCTAGTGTACTCCATCACCCAGCTCTCCTAGGACACAGTAATCAACAAACCACCATTCTGTGTGATTCAGAGCATGGCACACATGCAAAAAGTAATCAGAAAAATCATTGCAAGATGTAAACACACAGCAGCCTTACGGAGAGACATTTTATGACCAAGACAAGACTCTTTATAACAATCTTAAATTCTATAGCATGAAATTTCATAGGTTCTTTATCTTACATACTGTAACATTGGGTCTCATCTACTACAAATACAGATGTTACCTGTGTCAATGCCTAACACTCCCTACCTATCTTTTCATACTTTGTCTTGCAAAGAAATATCAGGAAGCTATTCACATCTGTGCTGGTTGTGATTTTTGGGGTAGTTTTCTTCACAGTGGCTGGTATGGAGCTGTGTTTTGGATTTGTGCTGAACACAGGGTTGATAATACAGAGATATTTCTGGTGGTGGTGAGCAGGGCTTACACAGAGCCAAAGCCTTTTCTGCTTCTTGTATTGCCATGGTGAGGAAATTGGGAGTACGTGGGAAATTGGGAAGAGACACAGCTGGGACAGCTGACCCCAAATGACCAAAGGGATATTTCATATGATATAACATCATGCTCAGTGTATCAAGTGAAGGAAGAAGGAGAAAGGGGGAAGATTGGAAGGATGGTTTTTGTCTTCCCAGGTCACCATTACATGTGATAGGCCCTGCTCTCCTGGAGATGGCTGAACACCTGCCCGCCCATGGGAAGCAGTGAATTAATTCCTTGCTTTGCTTGTGCTTGTGGCTTAACCCCTAAGTTTTCCAGCTTTTACCCTTCCAATTCTCTCCCCAGTCCCACGGGTGGGGGAGTGAGTGAGCAGCTGTGTGGGGCTTGGCTGTTGGCTGGGGTTAAACCACAACCACGTCCAACATCAAATGTACAGATCTTAAGCTAGTTGTATACCTCCTATTAATACCTCCTATTACTGATTTTTCTCTTGGAAACACACAAGTCCTACAAGTGAAATTTTCCACAGCAGTTAGACTACAGAACTATTGCCTTGACATTGAAAACCCTCTCAGGATATTTCCCAGTTCCCTCTTAAATAAACAGTATCCCTAAGTCAATGCATCTTTGCAGTATCCCCAAGACTGAGCCATTGCATGGCATGACCTGTAATGATGATTTACACAAGAATAAAGGAAAGCTCCAGCATTCCTTTTTTTTAGCCTCACCTAACATGTTCTTAGCTTTCCCAGTTGCAAGATGATTCTTTCCCTTCACAGACCATAATCTCTTATCACTCATCCCAAAATGTACAACAGTAAATGTTCTTTGCCTGCAGCTGTCATGACAAGTTTTACACAGCAGCACAGAAGTATGAAACAGTGCTCGGCAAGCCAAGTACAAGAGTGGACTATTATCTCTCTGTTGCTCTCACTGCTTGGATTTATCAAGCTGCACTTCTTGCAGCCTTTGGCAGAACACATGGCATTCAGCAGAAAGGTGGATCACCTTGCTTTCCCTAAAGGAGCAAAAGTTGCTTCTTCTACTATGTCAGAAACTTAATGAAAGGTAAGCAGTGCCACATCTTCCACTCACTCCTAGCCAAGGCTAAATCCCTGAAGAACACAGGAAATGTAAAAATACAAAGCAATAGGCCTGCAGCTGTACTAAGACACCTAACCCCAGGGTAACCCTGGGTTCCTCCAAGATGAGTCTATTTTTCTAATCCTGTTTATAGAATTACCCTTGCACAAAGGATAAAACTTAGATGGACTGACAAAAGTGCTATCAGTAGGAACCTTGTTACCTTGTTTCATTCTTCCCTGCTTCCTTTCCCTATAAATGTCACAGACAGGTAAGAAAACAGAGGAAGAGGAATATTTGCATGTAATGAAGAGGAATATTGTCCTCCTCTGTTGCATTTCCTTTGGTACTTAGGGCAGCACTCGAAGACAACCCCAACAACAACCATGTTACTCTCGACTCTCAGCATTTGTGGCTAGAAAATAACAGATTACAAAAAGGTTTTATAAGGGCTGAGTGTTGGACCAACTCGTCTCCCCTTAATGTTAATGTGAGCAGTATTAAAGATAAGGCTGAATGACTCCAAGCATCCTTCACAGAGACCTTACTTACTGAGGTAATTGGATGTACACCAAGGAAAAAGTCGCAGACCAAACCTGGAAAGAAGAAAAAGAAGAAAATTAAGTTTTTTGCCTTTTGGACCCACTTCCCACCACAAACATAATTAGCTTAGGATGACAGAAATGGGACATTAAAAAAAACAAATAGGAAAAGGTATATCAAATTCCACCTGCTTCTGAACAAAAGGAGTAAGTCTTAACACTGGTCTCCAGGGCATAACATACTGATTTGATCTAGACTTAAGTTTAAATAATGGCAATAGGCAAATATTAAAACAGACTTACAGAAACTAAAGGGAAAACAGAGATCATGGGGAAAAGCAAAAGCTGTGTGTCTATAAAATCGAAAATGCTAGTCAGAAAAAGCCAGTGCTTCTACGCCTTGGCATTCAGGTCCCCCATTATCACCATGACTCCTGATGACCGGTTTACAGCAGCCAAACTAGAAATTAAGCAAGACCCTTCCTGATGAACTCTCCTCCAGTAGCTTTGCTTTCTGACTGGTGTCACCTTTGCTTCTAGTACAACAAAACACTGCTGAAGTGAAGATCACACAAAACCACACAACAGAAAGCACGCCACCTTCTCCAATTTATACTGGAGCTTTCAGGCCTGTAACGGCACCACCCCAATGTCAGAAGGGTGCTACAAAAATAGAAAACTGACCAAAGTGAGACTAGGATTTCCTTCAACCACATAGAGGAAAGATATGGAACAGTGCCATCTCCACTGTTTAAAAGCCCATCAATATTATTGCAACTGCAAACAAAAAAATAAGTACAGACTAATTATTTTTAAAAAATTGTGATTCTTTCCCCAAATTTGGTCATGGAAACGTTTCCATTACTGCACTGTTGCTGTTGATTTTTAAATTAATGTTTTCCCTTCACCTGATTCACTGTATCAAGTAAGACAATGAAACATTGCTGTTGATTTCACACAGTCTGTTTACTTACCTGCTTCAGCAAATGGACACTTCAACAGATCATACATATCAGTTCTATATATCTTTGTTAAAGTGAACTAATGCTATATGAACTCATTACTGATATCAGGCTCCCTGGCAAGCCCTTGCAGGCATCCACCCAACCTATCTAGTTCCCCAATAACACAGGTGACAACAATTTCAGCCACTGAACTACTCATATTGAAGTCAAGGGTAGTTAAACAATAACTAATAAATAATAAAATAAATACATAATTTAAAAATATAATCAAGAATTAAATAATCCAAGCTTCCCACAGTTCCATTGAGTAGATGTTGGATAGTTAATCAAACTGTTCTCACAAGCAGTATGCTGTCAGCTATGCTTATAGATGAACTTTCTTCACCACTGATGTAAGCCAGTTATGAACACTGATCTGTATGATCTGTAGCAAAGGCAGAAAGGGTCTGAGAGGAGCACTTCAAGTTATGTAATCCTGTAAAACAGGTAGCAGTCCTAGCCATGTCAGAGGTACCCTGAGTGGCTTGACAAAAGCCAGCTCGACACAGTAAAATTAAGAAAGGAAAATTAAATGCTTGCAAGAAAATTATTAAAGAGGTCTTGTTGTTGGCCAAGGTAAACATAAATAATAAACTCAAAGAAACAAGACTCTTCTGACAGACCAGAACTCATGAGATGAAAATTCATAGGCAGATGCAACTGAAGAGCTCAGCTCATACCCCCAAAGATTCACTACACGGCTTGGGTAGGCACAAGATCGTTGCAAAAAAGCTATGATGCAAGGAACAGCCACTCTGCAAATCCTTCAGAAACTTGAATCTTTCACTGTGTTTTCTACAAGAGTAGGGAACTGTACTCAGCAGCCAGACAACCTGTTCAATCCACAGTTTACAGAAGAAGAAAGTAAGGACACAAGTCTGCTTTCCAAAGCAGAAGTCCTATAACATGAGGGCTAACAAAACCTAGAAGAAAATGCTGATGTTTTCTCTTCTAGAAAGCTCAGTGACTGGCAGGCACTTATCTCCGGGTAACTGTTAGGTACATCAGCACACCTCATCCTCTGAACTAAAGCATACTTGTCTTTCAGTTCCTCAAACCATGTCCCAAGGGCAAGCAAAGTCTGTTTGCTTTTGTAAATGAATGCCTTGGACTAATGTCACCATCACCAAGTAAGTAACTACTTTGGTTGTCCTTGACAGTTGTGAGTTTGCCATGGGGATATTTTGTACCTGAAGTATGAGATGAGTGCATTTTATTAATAAAATTAAAACCTACAGCTCTAACCACTTATAGATCTTTGAAATAGCAACTGGGCTGTCTAGTGATACAAGCAGAAATAGTCTGGTAGTGATCTTCTACTGAAGACTTAAGCAGAACATGGAGCAAAGAACATCACCTCTCAGTATCTTTTAAAAGTAAAGGAGGGGGATGACTCAGCACCTTCAAAACAAACAAGGGCCTTAAGAAGATTTTGATAAATTACTTTCAAATTTTAAAAACAGAGGAACTAAACAGTACTTCCCAAAACAGGGAGAAATATGGGGATTTCTAAATGAAGCAACATTTCTCTTTAATGAGCTTTTTAAAAAGCAGTTCAGAAAAAAAAAAAAAAACAGCTACATATCTAAATGACTTTGACCAGTTTTGTTTCCTTTGTGTGGTTTAATGCAGAAACAGCAAGGAAGAAATGGACTAAAGACAGCAAAACTGTTCTGTTTTTACCATAGAATGAACTTCCTCAGCTCTTCAAAGAGGAACTGATGGAGTACAGAATAAGAAGGAAGAATTGAAGATAGAGACTACATAGCTGTGAAAACCAAGCTATGATGGAACACAAGTAGGACTTTTTGTTTTCATAAAAGAAAGCAAGATGCAATAGAGATCGCTTGGGTCTCCCTGGAGAGTAGGAAACTGAAGGTGGATTTTTCAAGGCAAACTGACTGCTTTAAGAAAGATGTCTTAAGAAAAAGAGATTGAAAGGAGAGAGTTTCTTGTATAAGTCTTGGGAGGTACTTTGTGGTGACCATTCACCAGGAAAATGATGCGACAACATCGAACTTGGAAAACTGAAAGCCATCCAGATGAATTTACATTGGTGTGGGAACTTAAGACTCTGTTCTCATTTTCTCCTCCTGGTTCTCCCTAGAAGATCCCTTCTCTGCTTCACGGTCCTTTTCACTTTGCCTTCTATACAACCAGAATAGAGAACACATCCAAAAAGCTCCTGTTCTCAGTGAAGTCTCTTCCTCTACAGATAGTCAAATCCCTCTATGGATCACTGGTTACAGCAATTACTTTCACCATGGCCTTCATATCCTAATTTATAACCATATTCACCTGAAACACTGTCCTGGGTCTTTCCATATGAAACAGGAGAAGTCTCAGTGTGTAGGATTTAGCTGATCTTCCATCCTGAGTAGGTGTGAGGGGAATATATTGGAAATTTTCCCAGAGTTGCAGTTCTTCCCCCTTGCTCTTCATCTTTGATGGCACCAAATAGCTCAGCATTAGGTGTCTATGCTATTTATATCCTCCCTATAGATGCCTCTGCTGCTGTCCACAGTGTCCCAGGTGCTATGAATGCAGTCTTGCCAGTCCTGCTGCTTTCTCCACTGCTGGGAAACAGATCAGCAACAGCTTTTCTAACACTCAGAGCCACTATTACTTGGCAAACTTTAGTGAGACAGCACAGCAGCACTGGAGAGATACAAATGCTCTGATGTATGAAAGAAAATCACTTAATTTATATTTGGAAAGTTTCCTTTACAAGCTTTTAGGCCAGCCATTTAGGTTTTTATTTTACAAGGAGACACGCTCCCATCTGCATGTTAGAACAGGTCTCTCCTGTTGCCAGAACCATTATCCCATTCCCCTAATGGTATTTTGTCCACATGTATATAAATACATATAAACAATACTGTGCAGACTGTCCTCCAGCAGAAACAACATACTAGACATTCTCAGAACATTGCTTTCAATCCTTCACAACTTCAGCTGCACTTTCTTCAAACAAAGTCAGGTAACAACCTTCATTCACATACGGTTACAGTCTTAAAATAAAACAGAATGCAAAGCTGATTTTGGGATAAGTATATATTCACAAAATCAAGGAACTGTTTAAAATAAAGCTGGATGAACATCCTGGGCAGAACCACCTTGCACCGAACTGTATGCAGAATTGCGGGTAAAAAACAGCAGTACAGAAACAGAAAGGAAAGTATGCTTTCAAAAGCATTCTTGAATTATTTAACCTTTAGAAATGTGCAAATGAAAATAGAAAGTGTCCTTGCCAGTGCTCAACATGAGTTTGGAGTACAGCTGCAATCACCATCAACGTGATTGTCAGCACACTGCCATAAGGCACTTGAGGAGACAGCGCTGACTACCCAATTGCACAAGACAAGTCACTTGGGTTCTTCCCACCAGTGTCCTAAACCCAGGATTCCTTCAACTTCAGGCTTTGCCTCCCTCAATCCTTCAGGTCAAGTGAATTTAATTAAGAGTGAAATTGAAGGACACCAAATATAGGAGAGTTCACAGTGCCCTCTGCTCTCTAGGATTTGCAATGATCTCTGTTCCCTAGCACAGAGTCTCAAAATTTTGATCTAAGTCTCCTTCAAACCTGCTGACAGGGTGTGACGTTTCAGCTCTCTGTTCAGTGTACCACCTCATCCTTCCTTTTCAGCCCTTCCTCCCAGGGGAGGGTTGCAGACTTCCTCTCCCTTAGCCTAGTGCCTTCTCAAGGCTCCTGCCTTCCCGCTCACTCCCCCGAGCGCCTGCTCCAGTCTAGCCCTGCCTCCTGCACAGACACGCCAAACATGGATAATGCAGCTCCTGTGGTCCTATGCCTGCATGAGGCTGATAAATTCCATCATACCCTCACTGTGAGCTTACACAGACCAGTCCAAGCACTTCTAAATCAGTGAGCACGGCCCAGGGCAAAGGCAGCTCTACTTGAGCAATATCAGAGTAGAAACTAAAGCCCAGTTAACACAGTTCAGCTAATTCTAGAGACATACAGTGACTCGGCCTCAAAAACAGCATCAGCTTTTCACTAGTTAATGCAGTTTGTTTCCCCTTTTGCACTTGTAACAGGGATCATGGAAATAAACACCCAGCTATTAGTCACTTCCAGCTCCAGAAATATCAGGCATTAGAACAGCATGACAGCGTTTGCATTAGAAAGGAAAACTCTGACAGCAAAAGGGAAAAGTGCTGTCAAAAAACATTTAATAAGTTTTCTTGTTATACCTTTTGAAACAAAGATTAATGTAAACTCCAAATCTCTTAAATTTATGTTACTACTTCAGTGTTATTGTAGTATTACAACGTCATATTCACATCATTGTAAAGAAATGCTAAGCTTAATTAATACCTTTGTCCACTTAAAGGCTTATTGGAGCATATGTTTATGATTTAGTCTGCCCCATCTGCCTGGAGCTATCCCTACAACATGCCTGTCTGTTTTATACTCTTGATTTTAAAAGCTTTTCAACAATAACATTTTTTCACCCCTCCTCAACAGGCAGTCTAACAGACCAATACATCTCACTGGCATCAAAACACAGCTCATTACTTACTTGGGATCCCACACTTCCTATCTGTTCTTTCTTCCATGTGAAGCACAGTCAGATGTCTCCTTTCTTACTGGGCTTGCAGACAGTAACAGCTCACAGCACCAAGGATCATGCCTCATTCTACAAACTCTAGCCCTCAAGGTTTATTTTTTGACAGCAATGAATGCAAGTGTTTGGAATATCACCAGAAAACAGAGGGAAAGGTGAGGTAGGGCTTGAAAGACACTTAAGCAACAGTGCTGTCCAGCTGTATCAACACTCAACTCACAGAGACACATCGCTTTCCCAGAAACACCCGCGCAATGAGGAAGGCATCCAGTATCTTTCACTGGAGAACAACGTCCTGCCTCCTGACAAACACACCACAGAAAACATGTCACTGAACCACAGAAAGTGACCCACAAGACAGATTTGATGGGGTTTTCCCCAGGAAACACAGCACTGACAGTCAGTGATGTATGTTTCATCGGAGGGAGGCTACAAGGAACAGCAGACACAGCCTCTGGAAGTCAGTTTTAGGAGAGATGAAGTGCAGAGTGCACTAGTGATACCCCTTTAGTCTCCAATAGAGCATCTTCTTACACCTAAGTAAAATATACAAAGGTTTGTATCTTCCCAATGAGTACTTCTCCTCAAAATTAAATTCTAACATGCATTGCACTGAGCGAAGAGATGGCACTTCCTGAGCACATCCCTACTTTTCCACAATTTCACTGCCATGTAGAGAGAAAAAGACAAATACCTATTTCTGATCCAGTCACATTCTCTGGGTATTGCTAAGATGGCCTCATCAGGACTGACTCAATCCTAAGGTCCGTTAACAACCACAGCACAAACAGGGAGATCATCTGCTGGTCCTGGCATGTTTATTCTGTTTTCTAGAGTCAAAGAAGGCAACCTTCAGATAAGAGCTATTCCCTGGTCATACTTTGTCTTTCCCAAAGCTCAGCACCATGCTTTACTGTCGTTACACTTCCTGCATGAAATTTGAAAGAACATGGTTTGATGTATTCCAGAATGCATCTTTAAGTGATGTTACACCAAAAAGGCACTTTGTACTTTTGAGAATCACTAAAGGAAAGCAAGTTTACAAATACAAAGTATTCCCCTACCCACACACACACCTTTCCAGCATAAGCTCCTAGCATAGTAAGGAAAGTTTTTAATTTAATTTCTTTTAATTTCTTTTAGCATCTTAGCAACACTGCAGTATCCTAAAATCTTCCTCCATTTCTTCATCTGGAGTATTTACAAGTATTGCCATAGTTTTACACACCTCCTTCCTTCTCAGATCAAATGGCTGCTTGATCCCAGGATCAGAGAATTCATGTTGGAGCAGGCCTGTGGGGACTCCATCACGCTCTACCTTACACAGGGCCAGCTAGGAGGCCCCAGTAGGACTTTATCCGCTTTGGCCTTGAAAACCTGTGAGGACAGACATTGCACAACCCCTCTGGGGAACTTGTTCCAACATCTGACTGTCCTCATGGCAGGAAGTGACATCTATCTTGAACCTCATTTCAACTTTCCTTTGTTATCCCTCATGTAGCCACCACATAGCAAAGTGAAGAACTTCTTTCTTCTTGGGAACCTCCTCTAAAGTACCAGAAGGTCTCTACATGTCCCATCAAAGTTTTCTCTTCTCCAAGCTGTACAAGCCTAGTTCCCTCAGCGTATGATCCTCATGGCACTGAAAGGCCTTTAAATGCTCTCTTAGCCTCACATCCATCCTCACTCTCTGCTTATGGCACCAGGGACCCCATTTTAGCTCTGCCTGAGGCCTTCAGTGACTGCCCAAGCTGTGTTGTAGCTGTGCCTGCCTCCAGCCATGTGTATGGATCCTGGTCCTGGACCCTGTTGATGCAGATCCTGACCTGAGACAATCACTTCCTTGGGTACTGGCTGCAGTCTTATTAAAATAGCCCTGAGTATTGTCAGTTGCCTTCGCTTCCAGGGCACAACACCAGCTCATGCTCAGCTTCTTTAAAGCATTCTCATCTCTTTTTGTCATGCATCAATAAATCTAGTGGCATTCAGTTAGGAAACTAACAGGGCATCAGTCACTTGCAAACAGCACAATCCTGAAACATGATGAAAGTGAAAAACTGAGATGGGACTTCAATTGTAAAATCCAAGTACCTCAGGAATATTAACATACTACTTCTAAAACAAACAGTCACTTCTGCTCCATACTAGCTCTCTCAGAGTAATACCAAGACAAAGTCTCGGATTCTCTAGCGCAAACTTGCCAGTTTCACTTGTGACACAAATGTGAAAGTAACTCCTCCAATCAGTGCTGCCACCTCAGTGTTGTTTTGCCATTTTAATCTGTGCTCTTCCTGTGTTTCACTTTTCTATTGCAGTTTTTTAGTTTGTGTTTGGGGAGACAGGAGTTAAACACTAAAAATACACAGTTGTGATGGAAATACCCTCATGGACAGGCTGAGGTTTGGCATGCTTTGGAAGCAAATAACTTAAAATAGCACAGAAAGCAAAAACTGTGGGATATGCATCTCTGATAGCTACTTTCTGTTAAAATAACCAAAATAGCTAACACTGACACTCACAGTTAACCCTCTGTCCTGCTCAAGAGAGATGAACAGGGTCATTCTAACCTCAGAGCTTTGCCTGAATAATGCACATGATGTTGCATTTTTTATGTTCTGACCCCAAGGACTTCTTATGCAGCTTTATTAATGAGAATTAGGTAGAAAGACAGTGCAGGTACCCAAAACCAAGTTTGCCACAAGTCTTACAGACCCATTATAGAAAAGGCTTTGTCTGTAGGATTTGCAATTTGATCATCACAGGTCAAAAAATATGAAAGGGAAAGATCTGGAGGCAGAAGCTATATTACCTCCATCAGTTTTCATACTTGGAGCTCAGGCAAAATGCAAAATGGAAGCAAAGGACATATAATTCCGAAGGACTGATTTTTTTTCCTTGGTGTTCTCAACATCACATTGATAATTTATCTTCTGACATTCCAGAAGTTATTGATTGCTAACTCTGAACCCACATTCCATGCCAACACATCTCATATGAATGCACACTTCAGTGGCTGCTATCCTTTGCAATTAAACACCCTGGCTACAAAGGACTCCACTACCAGCTTAACAAACAAACCATTAAAACAATTTGCGGCACCTGTTACTAAGAACTTTGCTACAGGCACATGTTAAGTTTTGGCTTCCACAGGCAACGTTTAGGCCCATCTAGGAGTGGGCCAACAGCCCAAACAAACTGTGTGATTTGACTCTCACGGCTGTTCTAGAGAATATTTAACTTTTTCCCAGACATATCCCAGGTGACTTATGCCCAAGTCTTAAAGTAAGTTCAGTGCAGTCAGGTAGGAAAATCAGGTGCCCCCATTCCTGTGGTTCAAACCACAGAACTACACAGAGTAGAAGCACAGAATGAAAGAGATGATAAAAGGATTAAGTACAGAAATGCAGTTCACCCTTGTAGTCTAGTTTCTTCCTTAACACGGCATCCCTATACCACAGTTCCTCCTCCCTGCCCACCAGAAATCCCTGGAGCTGAATCCCTTCCCGAGAGGCACACCTCACAGAGCTCCCACCTCCCACCAGGAGCACGGTGACAGGCGAATATTCAAGATTCAGCAAGAAAAGTTTCCAAAAGCCTGAACAGGAAAAGGCCACGCTGGAGTCAAGTTTTACATAAGAAGGGGGGAGGCAGAAACAGCTGGCACCGCCTCCGCGGGCGGCTGCCGAGCGGAGCTGTCACCCACCGCGGGCTCGCTCCCATCCCGCATCCCGGCCGGAGCGCAGCCTCCCCTCACGCGTGCCCTGCGCGCTCCCAGCCCCTCACACCGCTGCAGCCTCGGAGGGTGCGCAAGGCCACAGCAGAGGCAGCCCCCGCCTGCCAGCAGCACTGTCCCAGCGGTGTTTTCCCCGGTGGCGGGGACAAATCCGTCCCCAGCCGAAGCCATCCGCTCCCGTGCGGGATGGGCACCGCGGCTCCCCGGCCCGAGAGCAGGACCGCGCACGCAGACGCCGCTGGGCTCGTCTCATCCCTCTGAACTAACTTTCCTGTTTCCGCAAAAATCACACACGCACCGGAGGGGGTGGGAGGTTACTGTTTCCAGCAAACACTCCTCACCCTTACGAGCCACCCGCACCCCTCCCGCACCCCCATCCCGCCGGGACCCCGCCGGGACCCCGTGGCCCGACAGCATCTCCAGCGGCCGGGCCGGCATCCCGCGACCCCCGCCCCGGGCCGCCCCGCTCCTGCCATGTCCCCTCTCCCAGCGCCGGGAATCGCACGCAGGTCCCCGCCGCCCCTCGCCCCCCACGGCGCCGGGTCTCACCCGCGCGTCCCTGGGCCGGGCCGGATGGGGCCGAGTGCTGGGGGAGCAGCGGAGGTACGGCAGGACACGGCCCCAGCTCCTGCCAGCGGAAACGGGAGGAGGGGCTCGGACCGGCGTTACCGAGCGGGGAGGAGCTGGGGGCGCTGCCCAGGGGAGGTTCCAGCCCCGCGGAGGGAGGGAGGGAGGGAGCGCTGCCGGCCCCCTCCTCCGGCGCACCCCACCCGCTCCATCCTGCGCCCGCCGGAACCCTTTTGGCAGAGCTGTGCCTGGAGACCGCCCCGCTCCCTCTGCCCCCCGCGGGACCCTCCGGAAAGCCCCTGGGGTGAGCATCCCCCGGCTCACCCTCCCAGAGCTGGCGGGATGCGCCGGGGCGGGGGACACCGATCGCCCCTCTGTAGCTGCCCCTTGCCCCGAGGGACCCGCGGCTGGGCGTCCCCTCCGGGCTCAGGTAGGCGGGGGTGGTGCCCGTGCCCGCAGGCGGCCGTGAGTGCAGCCCTGACCGCTGCTGCAAACGGCAAATCCGGGCTCAGATGCTCGGTGGTCTGAACCCGGGCTGAGATGCTCGGTGGCCCGAAGCCCACCACGACTGCCAATATGTTGCTATAGCTTCTAGCACAGGGGGAAAGCGTGTCTGAGTGCTCCTCTGAGCTTTCTGCGGTCGCAGCAGGAGTTGTAGACAGGTGGGGGTCGGTCTCTTCTCCCAGGTAACAAGTGATAGGACGAGAGGAAACAGCATCAAATTGTGCCAGGTGAGGTTTAGATTGGACATTAGGAAATATTTCTTCACTAAAAGGATGTTCAAACATTGGAACAGATTGCTTAGGAAAATGGTGGAGTCACCACTCCTGGAAGTATTAATAAAACGAATATGGTGCTTAGAGAATTGTTTTAGCGGTGGATGTGGCAGTTCTGGGTTAATGGCTGGACTCTTGGAGGTCTTTTCCAACCTTAATGATTCTTATCTGTGGTGCTATGTGAGACAGGGCCATAGGGGAGATCCTCTGAGATCATATGGAAAGTCCCCACCTACCTTCCCTGGGTGACAGTGGAAGTGCAACAAAAACTTAATGAAACCAACTTTAAACACTGTCTCCACCAGAAGTGTCTCTGGAGTTGTCTTAGACACAGCTGGGGAAGGTTCTGGCATGGACTACTAAGTGAAGTGTTATGTGGTGGGGAAACAACCTAGAATTGGGGCAGGGATGCCTACAGAAGTAGACCAGTGCAGTAAATGGACACAGGCCTCCTGAGAGGAACTGTATTTTACAGTGTATGAAGAGCAACTCAAGGCTTTACTGTAAACGTTTTTGCAGAAGGAAGATCTGCTTCACATTCCTAGGTCCCCTGTGTATTCTCATTTCCTTCTCTGGTGCTGCTGCTGCTGTCACACTTCTCAATTCAAGGGGATGTCCACATCAAATATATTCTCTTGTACCTTCCATCGTATCCTAAGTGGATTTTTATAAACTGCTTGGTTGAACAGACTCGAAGCATCCTGGTGGCAGTGCTGCCAGCAACACAACTGTCATTTGCTTCATGTTTGTTTCTCTCCCCCCCAGAAGAGAAGCATGTGCAGCACCACTCTGTTCATCATCTGTTTATGTACAGAAGTATCCAAATGTTGCTGTGTGTTTTCCTTAAACCAAACAATGAAGGAAATATGTCTTGCAATGCAGCAGGAGATAAAGAGATCTGGGGAGAGAATTTCTTTTGGTTCTTTGGTTCCAAACTCCAAGAAGAGTCCATCTCCTGGATGCTGTAGCTCTAATGCAGTAAATCCCCTTGTACCTGAGGACTGAAGGATCTTCATTTCAGAATTGTTGCCAATCTTTAAATAATTCAAGCTTTGGAAATAAACAACCACTTCCTGAAAGACATGTGGCACAGGAAGTCAGCAGACAATGAGGACATGTTTGACAGTTTTGGTGGTGGTGTGATTGTTGGTTGGTTGTTTACTCTAAAACAAACAGCATGATGTGTTCTTTACCTGTTACATAAGCACAAGCAGCTTTATACCCAGGCATATGGGATTTCTATAGTTCAAGTCAAAGAGAAAAATAAATATGTGAAATCAAGCCATGATTTGGTGTCTACCTTGGAAAGGAGGTAAAAAGTGCATGGGAAGAAAATAAAACATATATGGGAGCTTTGTATGAACCTGATCCTTTAGGGAAGAGTTTGAGGATCAGTGTGAAACTGAGGACTGGAGTGGCTGATACTGCAGATACACTTTCTACCAAGGAAACTGCACTCATTTGCAGGTCTCTTCTCAATTACGCCAGTAAATTTAGGGAAGTAATCTCAGACCTGTGCATCAGCTTTAACTAGCTGTCTTCCACATGTGACCAAATCTAACATGGGGACACTCTGATGTTGTCCATACAGTGAGGAACAACAGAAAGGGTTGCACCTAATGACCATCTTTTCCCAGGCAACCAGCAACAGGACGAGAAGACAGAGTCTTAAGCTGCACCAGTGGAAGTTTCAGCTAGACATTAGAAAAAAATTCTTCACAGAAAGAGTGGTTCATTGGAATGGGCTGCCCAGGGAGGTGGTGGAGTCACCGTGCCTGGAGGTGTTTAAAAAATACTGGATGTAGCACTTAGTGCCATGGTTTAGTTGATGAGGTGGTGTTAGGTCATAGGTTGAATTTGACAATTTTGAAGGTCTTTTCCGACCTTGCTAATTCTGTGATTCTTTGTACCTGAATCCATGGCATCTGACCAGCAAACCTAAGGGCTACATGCAGCTTTTGAGACAGCTTTGAGGCATCTAGAAAAGGACACTTTCCAGTGTAATTCACAGGATGTACTCCCTCTACTGAAATAGCAAGTCTGTGGCTTTGGTCACAGCCACCAATTTCAGATGAAATGATAACATGGCAACAGAGCTGAGTGCTGTGGAGAAATTAAGGATGTTGAAAATCAAAATCTACGCTTCTCTTTTTGTCAGAAAGAGATCATCCATCTAGACTCTCTAACTTCACTATATTCAGGTTGTTTCCATCGTTATTGCTGTATTCTGCACCTGAAGGAGATGAGGGCGGTGCTTTAATGATGCTCTATTTGTTTTCCTCAGAATGAACACCACTACTTTTGTGTGTCATTTAAGAGGCTAAAAATTGTATGAATCACATATTTGGAGTCTTGGCTAATTGCTGAACCAGCATGTTAAATGCAGGCAAACATAGCTACCAGTGTAGTAGATCTGAATCTGGTGTCTAAGAGGATTGGGACTGCACCATGGTCTGTGAGGTTACTGACAAAGCTATGGTCAAGCTTCTGGCTAGCCTTACCTTGTAGAGAGTAGCCCTGATCTTGCTGTTTCATTACAAGCATGCATGTTGTCTGCTGCCTTCCTGCTTGGTTTTGATGTAGACTGTGCTTGCAGGACTGATGAAACAGCATGACCCCCCAAAAGCTTCTCAAAGGCTCAGCATGTGTTCCTCCTGCCTCTTCTACAGCTCTAGACCAAGTTTGAAGGTGTTCTCACCTGTCTGAATTAGTTCTTATTCTTTGCTGTAACCACACAAGTTCTACAACTCCTTCATCTAGTCCAGGATGTCAAAGAAGCAAGACAAAAATGAGCTAGGTAATGGGGAAGAAAAGGTCACTGGGAAACCATTGCACCAAAGGCTAAAGCATGTGTGTAATACTCAAGGAAATAAAGATCCTTGGGTCTAGATATTGAAGTAGAAAGAGATTTAAATTCAATCCCTACCTTTGCCTCTAGGCTTACCTACATGTTTTCTTTGTTGGCAATGTCAACTTAAGAAGTTCCCACCCCCTCACCACAGACACATGAATGAATTCAAATGAACTTGTCTTACCTGAAGTGTTCCTTTTGGCTTTGAAGTGAAGATGAAGAGAGGGCTCCTGTCTTACCTAGTTCTGTGTTGCTCAGACCCATGGTCTGTTGTGTCTTATCTCAGAAGACTATCAGTAAGTGGAATCATTTATTAATTCAGTTTGACATGATTCCACAAGCAGATGTAGCTGCACAAATTAGGGCTGATACATTAGAAAAAAAGGGAGTCAGTTGAATGGAAAATTTTTAAGTGCTTTGTTATAAAGAAAACATGGATATATTGACCCCTGTTTTGTCACTTTACCTTCTAATGTCTCAGTGTTGTGGCTGTAAAGTGACCAGGGGAATCAGCTTTTACTGTTTCGTCCTTTGATTTTACAGCAAGTTCTTACAGGCTAAGGTTAATAATTCTGGTATTTCTGCCCCAACAGAAATTAACTTGTGAGACACTGATATCCTCATTTGTTGTCGGTTCTTTAGAGTTCAATTTAGCCTTTCCTCTTGAAACTAGGCTCTTTTTTTACATATGCTGCTATTTTGCGTTTGCTTTGCTTTTTTTAGCAAAATTGCAGCTGGCTCTTAGTTTGATGCACTGTCTGGTTTCTTCTGGTGAAATTCCAAGAAAGGAAGCCTTGGGGACAGAGAGCTACCGTCCTTCCAGCTTTTGAAGTATTTTTGCATGGATCTCACCCATTCTGCAAGGGGACAGAAGCCTTTTAGCCCAGATCAAAATTTCCAGCACTTCTTTTGCCTCATAGCTTTACTAAATCTTCTTCATCTGGTGGCCTACAAAAAAGTGAGCTCTCCCAGACACATGAATTGTCTTTTCATTTCTCCACTGAGTTTCAAAGGCAGGTAGATGTCTCTTGCTGACCCTGCTTATTGACACCAGGGAGCTGTGAACTCCAAGCACAGAAGGGAATAGTGCCAGAGAAGAGTCTTCCATTGCTATTAAGTTGAAAAAAAACTCCGCATGAGTGTCCCCAAATCAACTGTGCAAAGATTTCATGTTCCTCAGCCTGTTGGTTTGTGTTTACTGCCTTGATAACATCTTAAAACTTTGTTTAATGTGGTTTTACTCATGATCAGCTAATGGACTAAGTGGACTTCTAGGGCTCATCTTCAGGGACTCACTTCCACAGGGTCTGCTGTTGTGGTGTAACCCTGCAGTGAACGCATGCAAGGCACCACGCTCATGTTTGCAGGAGAGTACAAATATACATCACAAGGAATTTTCCCTTGCTGGGGACTTTCTCTGCCCTTTCTCGGTACAGGCTTCATTTCAGAACATTGTTGTCTGCATTGGCCAAAAATACTTTTCCCAAGGGTCAGTCTTTTTTCTTATTAGCGAGGTTTTATTTGATTTGTTGCCTGCTCCACACATGGTTCAGAGATCAGGAAGGAAACTGCACAGGGCTGAAATAGGCAGGTGCATACATCAGCAATGGACTGTAGCCAGTTGGTGCCATTCATACCTACATGGCCAGCTGGAGTGGTTGGCTGGTTTGCAGAGATTTAGTTAATTCAGTCCTGGGTGGCTTGGTCACCTGTCTGGGACTAGCAATAACACCCGGTAGATGGCAAGGGCAGCCTGTGCTTGCATGGATTTTTTGTGTGTAGCACAGAACAGTAGGTATTTCAAGATGCTTTGTTTTGTAGGTGTTTAAAGTACTTGGCTCATCTTTCTCCAAGCTTGATTGATTCTGGTTACCAGCCATGCAGATCTTATGGAAAGCTGTTGGCATCTGTGTTCTGTATTGCTGTTTGGAGGTCAGTTCTTGAAAGTATTTCTTTGTCTTGGAGAGAGCAGGCAGAGCAGGAACTTGGTGTAGATTTTGCTTAATAGTAAAGTAAAAGTAAAGCAAGTAAAATTTCTGCTCTTAACTACTTTTGGCTCCTGCACAGAGAAGGTTAACAGCACTAGCCCTGCAAAGTCCTTAAAAGTAGCCTCTGAGAATGCAGGGTCTGCAAGATTGGGGGGAAAAAAATAGATGGAGCACTTTTCCCGTAATAAGAAACAAACCATCCTTCTTCAACTCTGACTTCATGGCATCATCTTTGCTATCCTCCTTACTCACGTCCTTTCCTTCCCATGCTTCAAAGCACAGGTTATGCGTGGTGAAGACTCATCTCTGTCAGGGACCTTCCACGTGCAAATGGAAACCCACACTTCTACAGTTACAACAGATCAACTGGCATGCAATGGCTTAATGAGGAAGTAAGTCAATTAATCCCCCTTCCACATTAAATTGATTGTCCATGCCACAGGACTCTGCCTGACCACCCAATAAATTTCCTGTTCAACAGCTGCCAGAGAGCATCATGCAAACCACCTTTTCCCTCAGAGCAACATGAATGGCTGCATCTTTCCCCCACATCAGCAGCATTGTGGGGACCAAGATTATTGCCTCTCAGTGACTCCTGAATAGACAACCTCCGTTTACAAGTAAAGCAGAGGTGCTGTATTTGATTGCCTTGGAAACACAGAAAGCTAAGCTGTTTTCACTGTTCTCTCTTTCTTTTCCTCCAATTTGCTGGCCAAATAACATTCTGTGCAATACTTGTGCACCTCACTGTCTGCAGCTAACAGGTGGAACAATTTGACCTCTGTAAACAATTATTTTGCTGGTGCACAAGAGCACGGTCTGGTTCACTGAGCATTTGTAGTAGTGCAGGGAGAAGAGAAGCAAAAGCAGCAAGAATTATTTTAGTCTGTCAAGTCATCAGACTTGATACATAGAGGAAATCTGCTGGGCAAGACAATATGATTTAACATACCCAATTTTCTAAGCATAACTTCACTTAAAACACAAAAAAAAGGCTGGTCTCTCACTATCAGGCATGGAAGAGAGGGAAAAAGAAACGAGCCTCTAATAGAGCAAGGCAGAATGAGCCTGTGACTGCACAACTGCTAATGTGGACAGCTGGACAGGCAGCTGTGCAGGATATCTGTGCAATTTCTATACACAGACACATGCCCACGTATGTCTGACACCTATATAAATGTATGGGAACCATGTCTGTGCATGTGTTGACTTTCACATGAATGTATATGAGTGCACACACTCAGACCAGGTGTAGCAGGAACATTTTCAACCCACTCACATGTGATCAGAGTTGTGGAAGCTGCTGCCATTGCCACTGCCCTACCTGTATGCTCAGGTGCATGCACTCCTTTTGTGTGTGTGATCACACACTGGGTGTGCACTGTGGGAAATGCTTTTCACAGGATGCTGATTGTGGTGAGACCCTTAAGCAGTCATTTGCCTGTTTCCTTGACTCCAAGTCTTTTTCCCATTTGCACAAACCTGGAGATAGAAACTTCACTCCATCAATCACAAACCAGCTCAGAGGTACTTTTCTGAAAATACACAATATCTGCAGTTTATTTTTCAGTTTGGTATGGGGGGAGCAGGGGTTGTTCAAGCACAGACTTTTTTCTTAGACATGCGTTCCATGGACAACTCAGGGCAGAGAGTCTCTAGTCCTTCACCAGCCGGTAGATGTGATGTTGGGCACCGTGGTCACTAGTTGATACTTCAAAAACATATGCTATGCACAGCAAGGTCTCCTGTGTGTCCCTGTTTGTCACAACCTAGACAGAAAAGGAGAAGAAGCTGAAATGGCAACTGCTATTTCTCTGCTTACATATTCCAACACATTTAACATAAAGCAGAAAGTCAGTAAGAGACAAAGAACAGAGAAGTGCAGGATTGATACACAGCTTGGCCACCACGACCCCCAGTCTGTGTGCCCACACACCAAAGCACTTCTGCAGCCTCAGAACTAAAATGCAATAAAGAGACAGGGAAGTGAGCAGAGTCCACTGTGAGGAAAAGTCCACTGTGACCAAGCAGTGACCACATCAGTGGAAGCAGGTCCACCAGGTCTTCTACTCCCCACCCCCTGGTGTTGCAGATTTCAGCAGAGGGAAAGTGTTTCACCTATAAAAGCTCTTTTTGCTCTGTTTGTTGGGTATAGAGGCCCCCTCCTGTGCCACACCCACTCCTGTTCACACATATATTGATATATCACAGCCACAGTGAACTGTTTCCCTTCATCTGCTCCTGCTTGCCGATGGTAGACACAGAACACGAAGATTAAAGAGTATAACTGCTTTTACAGGAAACTTACAGATTTGACTCCATTATACCTCCCATTCCATACACTGTAGATTTTGGGAGAAAGATGGCTGCTACACTCATGCATTCTTACAGAAGCTTCTTTTTTCCCGTTTTTTTCTATGGCCCCTCAGGACCCTTAGCTTCTCTACAACGTGACTCTGTCAGCAACATGGTGAAGGAGCAGTGTTGTCCTAGTTTCTGCAGCATGCACTGCATGGCAGACAAGAGAAATATTGCACTCAGAGCCCCTAGCTCAGCTTCCCTCTCTGTGTCACTGCACAACTTTGCACATTCTTGTCACTTGAGTTTGTGCCATAGCTAAAGTTCTCTCCTACTGGAGGAGACAGATTTTTATCAGCACCAACTCAGCTGCAGAAGAAAAACATTCCAGCTGGAGGCTTGAACTGTACCACAGCCTAATTGTTCTTGTGAAAACAGGAAGAAAATAGCTGTTTTCAAACTCACTTATTAATTTTAGCAATCTGATTTTGGTCTATCCTGTTTTGTTTTCTTACTTCATGATTGGGTTTGCAGTTGAACTCCTTTCTTCTCCAGGATGTGGTGAGTTACACACATCCAGGTGTGGTAAGGCACCAGGCCCTTTTCTGAAAAAATGGGCTCTGAAATATTGGGAGTGCTAGATCCAGAGAAATGTGCAAAGCAAGATAAATGATGCTTGTGGGATCAGGGGTATCTAAGCTCATAAAAGGGTCTAGAAAAAGTAAAATTAGACTTGCCTCAAAATTGGTAGTGGGGACTGAGGGCTACCAACATGCCTTATATTATGCATTTTTCAGCTCCCTGGTGGGGAGTGGGGAAATGCTCAGGCTGCTGCTCAGGGAGCAGGTGCACCTTCATCTTGCNGGCAGGGAAGGGAAGGGAAGGGAAGGGAAGGGAAGGGCATGAGATTTCTCAAAACTTAAAGCCCCTGAGGAAGTATAACAATGTGACAGCTTTCTTCACAGAATTTATAGGAAGTGCTGTCCTGGCTGAGGAATGAAGCATGCAGAAGGCAGCTTCAGTGTTCCTCAGTATGGGTTACAGCACACAGGTCTTCCATCTCTCTGTCTCTGCCCCTTTCAAGCTTTTGCTCATCTAAAAGAACTCTCAGCATTTATAGTCTTCGTTTCTTCCAGATGTTTAACATCTTAATACAAACATGAAAGAGTAAACTTCTTAATGCCCTGTGAGGTGTATTATTGATGTTGTGTTTTATAGCTGACGTGTCTGAGCCACAGAGTGAAATGAGTTGCCTACAGTTATCCAACATCTTCAGAGAACGGAATGAAAACCCCTTGGATTTCCATTCTTTCATACAGCCACCAGCATCTCTTCTACTTACCCAGCCTCACATTCTTTGGGCAAGGATGTGATGCCTGCGATGCCTCTTATAGAGGTGAACACAGAATTCAGTCCATTAGAAAAATCCACCTTTTAAGCTGTCTGCCCTCTTCCCAAGTTTAGGCTGCATCTGAGCCTGGAAAGGCTCCCAGTATAACAAAATACTAATGCAGATCTAATTGCCGTAGCCTTGTAATCCTGACCTACCTAGGGGTTGCAGTGATTCAGAAGGTGTCACAGAGCTTCCCCACATGCCCCTTCCTTTGCATGTCTCCGTATTCTTTACACATTCAGGATGGTCCTGAGGAAAGTACTTTCTTTCCCCCCCCACTATGGTCAGTGAAGAACTCTTCCCACAGAAAAATTTTATAGGCAGTCAACAGTGCCCTTGTGGTTTTTTTGCCTTGCAAAAAAGGGCCAGGGCACAGAAAGGACCTCAACATTTGTGAAATACTGCAACGACCATTTCCTTCACTGACTTTTTTATCATTCCCTTTCCTTTGTCTCTCTGCCTCCTGAGCTCTCCCTTTATTTTTCTTTTTATCTCTCTCTTACCCAGGTCTCTCAAATTCTTTTGCTGTTCCTCTGCATGAGTTACTATCTCTAGAGCTCCATAAATGGTCTTGAAGTGCAATACACAAGAAAGACACTAAGTTCAATTAGATGCTGAGCTAAAAAAGGAAATCTGCTTTGACTCTCAACACTGAACTCCTGCATGGTGCTTACACGTTGCCAAGTTGCAACTAAACCAGTTGAAATTCCCACCTGTAAGATAGTGAAGTTCTCCAGCACACTGTTCATCATGTACTTCTCGGGAAGGTGCTTGAGTTTGTGGATGAAGTTGATCATGTATTCGCAGAGAGGGGAGCGGTGGATGCGGTAGGAGTAGTGTCCGTTTTCGTAGCGTGCGTACTCTGTCTGCAATGCAAACGCATAAGGGGCACGTGAGGCTACTCTGTCACACCAGTGACACTAATCACAGGAAGGGACTCAGAACAGAAAAGTTACAGTGGCACTTTTAAATAATTTTATTAACAGTGACCACAGTATTTTGCACCAAGGTCAGTCCCTCTGAACTCTCCAATTTCTTTGGCTGGATTTCTTTTTTTTCTTTAGAGCAGTGGGTTCCTGCTTATGAGCAGCAAGCCCTCAAGGCACTGTGAAAGATAACTAAGAGAAACAGACCAATTGTCACCTACACTACAGTCTGCATCTCTACTGGAAAAATATTAGGTGTGAATAAACTGAAAAAGTTAATAACTGCTGTTTTAGCAAGACCAGGAAGTAATGATAGTAATAGCATGCTCACGATGCTTTACAGCTAAAAAAATCTAAAGCCTCTGGATTAACCTGTGCTAGAGAACATAGGATCTCTGCACCCCTTTAGGAGAGGGTCTGGCCAATGATACACAGAGGGATTTTCTTGTTCACATTCACATCTTAGCTCCTGTATATTTTATCTGCTTTTGAAGAGAAACTGAGGCCACATTCTATGATTTCACAGCAGACCCTTAAATGCCTGTAATGTCCTTTCACCCCAGAAGCTCAGTCTTCTTTCATGACACCTTCCTTTGGCCTTTCTGTCTCCTCTGCAAATACTTAACTGGAGTTTAGGAATGCCTATCATCTGATTAGAGATGGGTCTTGGGGAAGGATGCTCCATGAACTGACTGCCGACACAAGAACAGCTGGTGTTCTGCACACAGATGTTCTGCATCTCAAGGCTCCTTGAGAAACAGGGCAGCAGGAGGCATGTCAAAGCGGCTCTCTTAGCAGCTGAATGTGGCATCAAAACTAATTTCTTCAATGCCAGTTATATGCATGATTTTGCAGTTCTCCTGTTACTCAAGCTGTAAGTGTAGAAGCTCTAGGTCAAATAAAACCATAAGACTATAGTCTGTAAATCATTATAGTCAATTAATGGCTATAGTCTATAAATGACCTGTTTAAAAACACTGACGACAGTGAGGTGTTGCTTATATGTTTTCACTTTTCTGGACTACAAAACAAGGGATCTGTGTTTNAAAACAGGAAGAAAATAGCTGTTTTCAAACTCACTTATTAATTTTAGCAATCTGATTTTGGTCTATCCTGTTTTGTTTTCTTACTTCATGATTGGGTTTGCAGTTGAACTCCTTTCTTCTCCAGGATGTGGTGAGTTACACACATCCAGGTGTGGTAAGGCACCAGGCCCTTTTCTGAAAAAATGGGCTCTGAAATATTGGGAGTGCTAGATCCAGAGAAATGTGCAAAGCAAGATAAATGATGCTTGTGGGATCAGGGGTATCTAAGCTCATAAAAGGGTCTAGAAAAAGTAAAATTAGACTTGCCTCAAAATTGGTAGTGGGGACTGAGGGCTACCAACATGCCTTATATTATGCATTTTTCAGCTCCCTGGTGGGGAGTGGGGAAATGCTCAGGCTGCTGCTCAGGGAGCAGGTGCACCTTCATCTTGCACAGGACTGCAAGGCTGTGTGCGCCAGCATCCACATGGGACATGTCTTCAGTGACATAAGGTAAGGGACGGGACGGGACGGGACGGGACGGGACGGGACGGGAAGGGAAGGGAAGGGAAGGGANATTCAGTCCATTAGAAAAATCCACCTTTTAAGCTGTCTGCCCTCTTCCCAAGTTTAGGCTGCATCTGAGCCTGGAAAGGCTCCCAGTATAACAAAATACTAATGCAGATCTAATTGCCGTAGCCTTGTAATCCTGACCTACCTAGGGGTTGCAGTGATTCAGAAGGTGTCACAGAGCTTCCCCACATGCCCCTTCCTTTGCATGTCTCCGTATTCTTTACACATTCAGGATGGTCCTGAGGAAAGTACTTTCTTTCCCCCCCCACTATGGTCAGTGAAGAACTCTTCCCACAGAAAAATTTTATAGGCAGTCAACAGTGCCCTTGTGGTTTTTTTGCCTTGCAAAAAAGGGCCAGGGCACAGAAAGGACCTCAACATTTGTGAAATACTGCAACGACCATTTCCTTCACTGACTTTTTTATCATTCCCTTTCCTTTGTCTCTCTGCCTCCTGAGCTCTCCCTTTATTTTTCTTTTTATCTCTCTCTTACCCAGGTCTCTCAAATTCTTTTGCTGTTCCTCTGCATGAGTTACTATCTCTAGAGCTCCATAAATGGTCTTGAAGTGCAATACACAAGAAAGACACTAAGTTCAATTAGATGCTGAGCTAAAAAAGGAAATCTGCTTTGACTCTCAACACTGAACTCCTGCATGGTGCTTACACGTTGCCAAGTTGCAACTAAACCAGTTGAAATTCCCACCTGTAAGATAGTGAAGTTCTCCAGCACACTGTTCATCATGTACTTCTCGGGAAGGTGCTTGAGTTTGTGGATGAAGTTGATCATGTATTCGCAGAGAGGGGAGCGGTGGATGCGGTAGGAGTAGTGTCCGTTTTCGTAGCGTGCGTACTCTGTCTGCAATGCAAACGCATAAGGGGCACGTGAGGCTACTCTGTCACACCAGTGACACTAATCACAGGAAGGGACTCAGAACAGAAAAGTTACAGTGGCACTTTTAAATAATTTTATTAACAGTGACCACAGTATTTTGCACCAAGGTCAGTCCCTCTGAACTCTCCAATTTCTTTGGCTGGATTTCTTTTTTTTCTTTAGAGCAGTGGGTTCCTGCTTATGAGCAGCAAGCCCTCAAGGCACTGTGAAAGATAACTAAGAGAAACAGACCAATTGTCACCTACACTACAGTCTGCATCTCTACTGGAAAAATATTAGGTGTGAATAAACTGAAAAAGTTAATAACTGCTGTTTTAGCAAGACCAGGAAGTAATGATAGTAATAGCATGCTCAGGATGCTTTACAGCTAAAAAAATCTAAAGCCTCTGGATTAACCTGTGCTAGAGAACATAGGATCTCTGCACCCCTTTAGGAGAGGGTCTGGCCAATGATACACAGAGGGATTTTCTTGTTCACATTCACATCTTAGCTCCTGTATATTTTATCTGCTTTTGAAGAGAAACTGAGGCCACATTCTATGATTTCACAGCAGACCCTTAAATGCCTGTAATGTCCTTTCACCCCAGAAGCTCAGTCTTCTTTCATGACACCTTCCTTTGGCCTTTCTGTCTCCTCTGCAAATACTTAACTGGAGTTTAGGAATGCCTATCATCTGATTAGAGATGGGTCTTGGGGAAGGATGCTCCATGAACTGACTGCTGACACAAGAACAGCTGGTGTTCTGCACACAGATGTTCTGCATCTCAAGGCTCCTTGAGAAACAGGGCAGCAGGAGGCATGTCAAAGCGGCTCTCTTAGCAGCTGAATGTGGCATCAAAACTAATTTCTTCAATGCCAGTTATATGCATGATTTTGCAGTTCTCCTGTTACTCAAGCTGTAAGTGTAGAAGCTCTAGGTCAAATAAAACCATAAGACTATAGTCTGTAAATCATTATAGTCAATTAATGGCTATAGTCTATAAATGACCTGTTTAAAAACACTGACGACAGTGAGGTGTTGCTTATATGTTTTCACTTTTCTGGACTACAAAACAAGGGATCTGTGTTTCCTAGCTTTCCTTTGCTTCCCAAAAAGCCCCAGAGAATTGCCAGAGCTAAGAGTCTTACGTATTTACATCTCCTCAGAAACTGAGATTTAAGGGAAAAGCAGCAAATACTTCCAGATCTTCAGTGAAGTCCTGAGACAAGGCCATGTTGCAGGCTGAGCGATGTTACACCTGCATGTCTCAGAAATAATAATCTATGGCATCCATCTCCCTGACAAGAAGCAGGAGATATATTTTGCCTTGAGATACAAAGGCAGCATGCAAATACTTGATGTGACAGAACAGCAGCCAGAGAGAACCTTGCACCCAGGTGTCTGCTCCTTACCTCTACTTTCTCTACCACCTGCTTTCCAAAGGAGCACACTTTGGTGGAACAGGTAATGACCATGTTTTCTGGGCTCTCATATTGACTGGAAACACCATAGAAAGATCTGGATTCATCTTCAATATTGGTATTCAAATCAGCCTGCCAAAAAAAAGAGAAAAAACATTTAGATGGTTATCAATAGATGGTTGTGGCATTTTCTCACCATTACCTTGTGTAGCCAAGATAGT
This sequence comes from Aleadryas rufinucha, assembly GCA_013397815.1. Lineage (NCBI taxonomy): Eukaryota > Metazoa > Chordata > Aves > Passeriformes > Aleadryas > Aleadryas rufinucha. The sequence goes on from VZTH01014054.1 coordinate 422,195, forward strand.
AAAGTATTGGAGTGTCCCAAGCTCCTTAAGCAGACCAATGTGCATTGAGCAAGCGGGAGAAATCTGAAGAGTATTGAATAAAATCCCATTCCCACTTCAGAAAATGGTGGTGTGGGTTTGCATACACATTGGGGAAATCCGGTGGAATATCCTCCTAACATTAAAAACATATGGCATGGCTTGAAGGTACTCACAAAGCATGTGTAGAGCAGAGACTGCAGAGACAGAGCAGTGCAACAGACAGGCTAGACTGGGCTGACTCACCAAGGAAGGAAAATAATGGTAAAGCAACAGTAATAAAGTTTTTCTACCCTAGGAATGTAGGTAAGGGAAATGAGACAGCAGGGAAAAGGAATGTGTGAGTACACACACACATCAGGCTCAGGCACTATGATCTAAAGACCGTAAATAGACAGGATGCAACATAAGGAATGTAGGTTACTGATGGATCCAGCCCAGTTACACCTGAATTCAAACCCATCTCCATTAGCAGCCACAGTTTTCAAATGTGAGTGCCTAAGGCTGGCCAACCGAAGCCTCCTGTTGGGACATAACTCCTAAAAATCCTGGCTGTCTGAAGCTTCCACCAGGGGTCATTCCAACCACAGTTATGAAACAAGTAACAGTTCCCTTAAGCTCTGGAAACACAACAGGTGTGTGGAAACGCCCAGCTCAGCTTCCTCCCCTTCAAAATGGAAAGGGCAGAGCTTCTCTGTGCTCCACAAGCCCAGATGCTAATTTACATTAGCATAGAAGCAAGGATCGGTTCCCATAGGCTGCTCCAGAGCATTTTATTCTTCCAGCTGAACTAAGGGAAAGAGGAAACTGAAGAAAGAGTGTTGCTGCTACAGTGGACACAGTGTGAATAGGACAGCATTAAATACCATTGTAGGGTTTTCTTAAGAGGTGTCAGTGAAGAGTTTTTATTTGAGATCTAGAGCAGCACTAAGGACAAGCAATGCTAGCTTAGGAACTGGACTACCACAATAATGAATACCCCTCTTTCTTTGCCATGCAAAATACCTGTCTGTTCTCTGCCATGAGATAATAAATACTGTTAGCTTAGTAGTCTTAAGGAGCAATTTCACAAAAGGTTTATGTCAGTCCAGAAATTGCCAGTCAAGTTTTCTCCCCATCTGTAGACATGTGAGCTTGCTGCTGCCTTTGTGCCACCACAAAAGATGAGAGCACAAAGACTGGCTATTTTCATAGCAACACATCCTCAGGTTGGCTTGAATATCTTGAGAAACTGCACCTCAGAGTTGTAGTTTGATGATGCCAGGCTGGTCCTCACCCCAAGAGAGAGCAGTCTCACTCCTCCAGAGCAGTTTGTGCTTCCCCATTGCTGCCATAGATACATTTCTGTAGCTGTGTTACAAGGCTCACTGAGGAATTGCTCAGCTAGTTCTCAGTGGGATCAGTACCCTGGCCTGATTCAGAAACACTCGTGTGTTCAAACAAAGAACGTGTGTTGGGAGGATGGGCAGCAAAAGGGAAAGCAGAAGGCAGGACAGCTCCTTCTAGTGAATTATTATGGTCATGCTGAAGACCTTGATATTAAATAACTATAGTTATGCAGCTACTTTCTTTGTACCACAAATGTACATGTATTAGATAGTAGCAGTGTTACTCTATTCTGGTTTAGGTTTTTATTGAATTACTGTATTGTAATACTGTACTTTAATACTGTAATACTCACTTCCATCTCAATGCAACTAACTGTATTGTTTATTTCACCCACACTCCAACTCTCTGAATAAAGATTAATTTCTTCCCTTCTCCAAAGAGGAACTAGACCAGGAGTCCTTCACAATATTTTTCAGATGTTTCCCCTGGGAGTGATAAACACAATGTATGGACTCCATTCCGCTTTTCCAAATAAATTGTCCCACTGAGTCAAAAAGAACAAAGGGTCAAGGCTACAGAGGCTTGGTCAGGTCACTGCTACATAAACATAGCAGAGGCTCTCACTGCAGAACCAGACAAACATTTTCAGGGTCTCACTAGTAAAGTTAAGGTTACATTCTCCTGAAGACTCACTGATAAAATTAAAAAATAAATGCAGTCAATATGAGGCAAAGCAGAAAGGTGCTAGTTCCACTTCATGAGAAAAGCTTCACTAGCCCTAAGAAGCCACTCTAGGTGCATCCACAATTTGACAAGCCTCCCATCAGAAGGCCAGACTAGAATTTCACAGCCAATTAACATCTAATTAATCAATATTAATGGCAAAACTATGGTAATACTGTTAGAATTAAGGAGTCATTGTCATTCACTGACATTATGTACAATCAGGTTCGTGGAAGCTGTGTTGCAGTGGAGCAGTGGGATCCTGTTGGAACTCCCTCACATTTACACTGCACTTTTTATTCTAAAGCTTGTCCCATATTATGGGCTAGGACAGTCAGACATGGAGTGATCAGTCACCAAGAGCTGTGTACCCACCTCCTGTCAGCTCTGCAGATCTCATAAACATACATACATGGAATTTCAGCAACTCCAACTCTACAGTAGCACCGTGCTGAGGGCTTCAGTTCACATTTGCAGGAGAATGGAGCTGGAGCACCCCGACAGTGCTGGCCTTACAGTTAAAGCTTATTCACTTATTTACAGCTGCTGGTTCCCACCTTCTCAAGGAAGGCACTGCCCCCGTACCAGAGATTATTTAGCACACACATATCTGCTCTTGAACTATTTGCAACCTGGTTTATTCATGTGAACTGAAAACAGCAATGGTGTACATGAGTACAAGACCAAGGAATGACTCAGGAGCCGAACTCCAATCTCTTAGCTTTCCCTGCTGTGGAGATTATTACCTCCTGAAGGGAGACAAGGCAGAAAATTGAGGAAGAACACTGTAATCTGCCGTAACCAAATTAACTCCTAAATGTCAACTGGACACTAAGGTAATTCATGAAAGGATGCAGTTAAACTTCTCAGAATTGCATGAAGACAAGACCATAATGACCAAAAGAGCTACTGCATTTATTTTAACATCTAAAACCACTGTGGCCTTCATGCCTAGATTCCTATGAACTCCTCACAACACCTAGATCATCAGGACTACATGGCTTCTCTAAAGAAAACCTTGTGTCAAAGCACAGCCAGGGCTGGAGCGAGCACCCGAGGTAAGCAGAGACAGGTCTGACTTGCTGTGTCCTGTACATTCCACCCTTAAAAGATGCAAGAGAATACCAGTGACTATGATTCTAACAAAATTCATCTTCCCAGAACTCCATCAAGCAGGAGGGCTAATCTTCACTTTATAGTCTGGGAATGTATGGAATTGTTTAATATGTAACTGGATGTGACTACAACCTAGGTGCCTCAACTCCTGTTTGGCAAATGCCCTGGTATGTCCAACAACAAGTGAGATGAGTCTTGAATATATTCCTTACCCCAGCCTAGGCAGCCAAAGAAGACAGGCAGGATTTAGGAAAGCCTCACTGAGGGGGCTGAGCTGCTCCTACTTGCCACTGCTAGAACAGGGTGGGACTGCGGGGGCGGCAGCAGCATTCAGACTGTTGGGTGGTGTCCAGCATTCAAACAGCTGTTCTCAGTCTCTTTTAAAAGCAAAAGTAAAAGATCAAATAAATGAGGCATATTACAAGCTAAATCCAAGTTATGAGCCACCAACTGGACCATACTACTTTATCTGACAAAGTCAGGGTTCTTGCTTTCTGTCCGAGAAGTTCTAGATGCAAAAACCTGTGCACACTCTGGCATAGCAACAATTGGACGTGTCTGGGATGTGTTCAACTTGCTGTGCAAGCTCAGCAGAGATGACATCCATAGCTTGCCTGATGACTTCCAAACATGCTGAAACTACAATCACTGTGGTATCAGTGATATAGCACATCTCAGTGATCCACATACTGCATGCAAGAGTGAATCTACCTGCTTTAGGGGAAACATCTGAGATTTCCTCCTTACCAGAGAAGTAAGCAGAATGTTTAATTACCTACAAGATAAGATTTCTAGATGGAAGAGAAAGGATTTGTTCCAGGAAGAGCGTAGTAACCCTCCACAAGTTAATATGCTCCTCTCTCCCTTCCATCTCTGAAAAAGATTCTTTGAAAATTCCTCAGCAATTCAGTCTTTCAATCTGCTTTTTGCTGTCAGTAATCTCTATATGGTTGAACACTGTGGGGAACAACTTTGGTGAAAGAAGTGCCATTGGTAGAGGCCCTTTACATAAGGCAGCAACTGGAGGTGGTGGTGGTGATGGCAGGTGAAATTAATGTGTGCAAAAATCATAAAATTCTCTCTTTCTAGCTGCTGTCTTGTTTGCTGCCTCAGAAGGAGTACCAAGAACAGACTGGACATAGGAACCAAATTGCCATTCCTTGCTCTCCAGGCAGTTTCTGGCAGGTCAGGATTGAAGGTATCCAGTGGGCAAGGCAGGGTGCTGAGGGCAATTTGCACTGCTGCTGTTTTGACTGGATTTGCCTGTGACGGGAGAGAAGCCAAGTGCAGGACAACAGTTTCCAGCCCACCCCTTCAGCGCTTTCCCACAAAAGTACATTTCATTTAGCTGAAAGAAAATGCTCAGTGCTTTGACTCCCTATCACCAAGAAGAAATCACTACATATATTCTTCACAGGCAGGACAGGGCTCCCAAGAAATTCCCCTGATTCATGTCTCTGCAGATGGCTGCTCTGTGCAAAGTACTACCTGTCCTGAATTCCTGGTTTGTCATTTGCCTTCTGTCTTCCATCCAGAGTCTCACAACTTCTGAAAGCTCCAAGATGCAAGTGCACGCATTCTACTAACGTGCAAAGCCCTGAGAACGCCTCTTCCCCAAACTATTAATAACGATCCATCCAGGAGGAGTTCACGGGGAGAAGCAAGGAACAGGTGGCAGAGATAATATTAGCCTGCAAAAGAGCAGGGCTGCCATTGCCCATGTGTTGGGAGGCTAATGTCTCACATTCATTGTCGTGTGCTAGAATGCACTTGGAGCACAGAGAAATGTCACACAGATGTCATACACAACTTGCCAACCCAAGTCCAAAAATCAGTTCATTGTACCAAATTCCCAAGGCCAAAATCAAGGAAGAATTGCAAAGACTGCAACACTGCATATGTTTCAGACTCATCAACTTTTAACTCTTAGCTATTGTGTAAATAATTTAAAGCACCTTTGAACAAAAGTGAACATCTCTTTCTCAGTCATACTAGATCCTCAGTGCCACCACTGATGTCAAGAAACCTCAACCCCAGTGTTTAGAATTAGGCTTCTGGTGCACAACAGATCATCTGGTATATTCAGTGCTTACTGTAGCAATGGCAGGTTCATGCCTCGGGTTCTTCAAGCCTAAAACTGCATATATCCAACCCCATCTTATTCATTCCTTGCTTTTTTAAAGTCTTTGTCACCTGCAACCAAAACTTCAATTCAGAACCTCTGAAAAAATCAATCATATCTCCATGTCTCAAAACATCCCTTCAAGTATTTAATTCTACTCACCATTTTATCCTAAAATGATGCTGTAAATACAACAGTGTAGTAGTTGCTTTATCCAATACATCTTTGAACATCAACAGTATATTTGTATAATTATCCAGAGCTATCAAGCAGCAAAATGAAAAAGCACCGTAGCACATACCGCTAAAAAGCATGAAAATGCAGACGGATATAAAAATTTCTGCTGAAATCTAGTTTTCTTCCTTTTTTGTTGTTAATCGTATTGCCTTATCTGTGAAAAGTTTGTTTATTTATTTGTTTCTTAAAAGTCTTAGAAGCTTCCAGTTAACTAATTATTTGACTTGTAAACTTTGCCTATTTCTAAGTGACAACCTGTAATGTTGCTACCAATAAAACCTGATGTTAAATCCAGATGGAATTCAACAAAAAAATAATCAGAAAGTCAAAATATTACACCAAGCCCAGAAATATATCTGTCCTTATAAGTATAGAGTTGCAGAGCCCTACAACATCATGTACACACTGGAATAAAGATGTTCCAAATCCTACGTCACATCTCTTTAATCAAGCCAAATTCCAGTGAGTTGATACCCTCTGAATACAAGACACCTCACATGGGAACAGAAAGAGCCCAACTTGATGACATCCCACCATCTGAATCTTTCAAAACCCTTACAGAGGTTGGTCTGACATGGTGCATAGGCCACATTTATCCTTCTGATATTAAAAACCAAATTATCACAGTCCCCAAACCAAACCACAAAAGCAGAAAAGCACACTGTCAATTTTGATAAATAAAATCACAGTTGCACCACATCAAAATTTCATGATTTCTCTCTCTTCGAGTCAAGGAGTTCAAAGTATTTTATTCTCTCTATGTAACATCTCCCTCTAAGCTCTTCCTTTTAGTTTTTGAAACTTCCAAAGCACAAAAGGCAATCACTACCTTTCAAAGGGTGCCCTGTCAAAGGATATGCTTCTCAGCAAGGTGCTGTTGTCTCTCCCAGCCAGAACCGAGCTAATCTTTCACCTTTTGTTTTGAGCACCCCAGGCAGGCTTTGTTGTACTTTGCCAGGAGCTAATCCCATTGAAGGGCCCAGATCAGTAGCACAGAGACTGCAGGTAGTAAAATTATGTGTCCCCAAAAGTCACCAGCAAGCAATGCTCTAGGCACAGGCACTTGAGCAGCAGACTGCCAGCCAGCATTCTCCAACACGTTTCTGGAAACGCTAGGCTTGGGACAGTTGGGAAGTTGCATCTCAAGGCACTTAACTCTTCCTTCTGAAAGCACCAGTCAGGAGGCTTTCTAGCGCCAGTTTGTATGAAGAGAATGAGATATAAAAGCTCATTTGTCATCATCTCACTCTGACCTGAGGTTGAATTATGTGGTAAACTCAAGGTGAAAGGCTCCAAATCCCATTACACATTCCCTCAGCCGTCTAGTGTACAACTGCCCTGAGCTACTATTATTTTTAATTTCGTAATACTTATGATAATATCGATCACCAAAGCTATTTTGTTTGTACCTTGAAGCACAATGGCACAGTTTTTTCAAATTTCAGCTAAATCACAAAAATCCAAATTGAGTGAGTAAGCTTTTGCCAGGCTGATTTCTACCAATTTACCAGAAGTCATCTCAGTAATATATTATCATCATAATCCAATTTCATTATATGTTCCTCTTATCTTTTGCTCTGCCAGCAGTAAATATGCATCTGTAAATTATTAGTACTTGGATAACACAAAATGCAGGTACAGGGACAGGAGAAGAGATGGAAAATATTGCTTCTGACTGAGGAGTTACACAACACTGAGAGAAGTGAATGGTAAGAGTATGCAGAGAATAATTTCCTCTGAATTCTTTACTTATACATAAATAAAAATTCTAGAGGGTCCAAGTCACCGACAGCAAATCTTCAGACAGTAGTCAAGAACATCTCTGCAGATGGACAATGCGAAAGATATGTCTTTCTGAAGGCCAAAAAGCGTGCCTTGTGGGGTCAAGGGAAGATCTCCAGCAACAGTTGTGGCTGTATTAAGTTGCCTACATAGGGAAAAATTTGTTGGGAGGCAGCAGTTTTCTAACAGCCCGCAAGGTCACAGCTTTTGACATGAGAAACTTCATAGCAAATGGGTACCCTATAAAGGGCCCTTCTCTTACCCAGAATTTGACAAGGAAGAAGGCATTAGCTGGCCCTCTTTCAAAGAGCTCCTTCAGGCCCCCTTTTTTCTCAGGGAACTTGTCATAGATCTGCCGGATATCCACTGCCTCGAGGTAGGGGTCATTGTAGCTGGGGCTTGACTGCCCAATGTGCACAAACAGGTGTTTGTTATACTGCAAGAAGAAGAAAAACATGGAATTAGGAAATTGGTCAGTACCATTCAGTACATACTGAACATTCATTGTCCTTCACGGAAAACTACTGGAAGTCAATGAAGATTTGATAGCATTTTCTAAAAGAGCAGAAGAAATCAATAGAAACATCTGGCAATACCAGCTCATGTTGTTCTTTCCTTCTTAGCAATACATCCATGCTTCTTCCTTCTCTAGAACACTATTGTTGGGTTTTTACTTCCTATATCCACTCCTAAACCACTGCCTCATGCTGCTGTTATATAGTCTGAAATAACCTGAGACAGAGTGTTACCTGTGACAGATCACTCAGTCAAACATCAATGCTCCTGTCCTATGAAGAGCCTGAAATCCCACGGCAAGGTACCAGCCAAATAACACTATCTTTTCTGAACTTTCCTATGTCAGCCCATCACCAGAGCACATCTCAAGATGCAGAATCACAAGGTTTAGTGAGACAGGCTAATCTTACTACTTCCACTTTATAGGTGGCACCATGGAAACACACTGATGCAAATTCATCCCAGTTGCCCCCAATTTCAAGTTCTCATCACACCAGAGAAATACATGGCTTTATGTGATCTTAGCAACATCTGATTTGGGGTTCTGTATTGGAGTCTATCTTACAAGGCTGCAGAGGACAGCCAGAATAGCCAGGCAGGGGTTTATGACCTCAGTGCCTTAGGCTCTGGTGCATGAATGTCCATGACCCCGGACAGGGAGGCCAGAAGCACATTGCGCAGAGCTGGATCTATCACTATTTATCCTCTAAGAGGAGGATATCTGGTGTTTCCCAAAGATGCCTTTCTATTCTCTGAAGAGCAATGAAGCAAGTATTTCATACTCAGAGAGTAGTATAACATATCCCTGATGAACAGGAGCTGACTGAAGATGCAAAATTAATGAGGGGTGGAAGCAAGGTGTGCTTCTTACTGTGTCTTGGTCTTGTTGTTGTTCCAAGAATGCAGAGAACTCTAACATCCAAAGTTTGGAGCTAGCAACTCTTCGTCCTTGCCAAGCTGGTGCTGATGGGGAAGATGAGAGGCCAGTAGGAGACTCAAAACCTAATCACAAAGGATTTATATAACAATAATTTAGAAAAAAATGGCAATAGCTTTTCAGTAGAGCACCTGCTGTCAAAGCTGACTCAGTACATTTTCTTATGGCTTCATTCATCATGCAAAAATATCATTCACAAGGTCCTCAGTCTACCTGTGCTCTAAATGGTTTGTCAGTCACCCTCTGCTCAGACAGCACTGCCAGGGTAGGTCATGATGTAAAAGACAAACTACCTGGGTTTGACACCAGAGAAAACATGTTCAGCAATTTTAAGAGGACCTAGACAGAGCCCTAAAGGAGCAGTGAAATACACTGTTTAGTATCAGAATGAGGTGTCACCATTAATTTTGCAAAATGGGGAAGCTGAGAAGGAAAAGACATTTTTTATTCAAATCAATGAGAAATTAGGAAGGCAATCATGTTATGACAAAGAACAGTGTTCTAGAACATGAAGCATGGTGGAAGGCCAGTAGAGATATGTAAACTTTTATTTTCTGCTGAGCCAGGAGAAAAAAAAATGCAACACAACCAATATAAAACAGGAAGAAAAATTTTGTAAAATAAAACAAAATTAAAAAGCTTCAACTCTCTCAGCAAAAGGATGGAAACAGGTACTAAGAGGAAATCATAAGAAAATTAATTTTTGGCTCATTGAAATGTTTCAATAGGCAATTTTTCTAAATTTACTTTTTTAGAGTGTTGGCTGATTTTGAAGTTGAAATACAGTTTCAAAGGAAGGAGCTACATTTCCTTACCTACCTGGTAATGGAAGCGGAGGCTGTACAGCATAAGGTTGTTGAGAAAAAGGTTTCACGCTACGAAAGTACACAAAGAGAGGTGGTTAATAAAAAACCAACCTAACAAAAAAAATTTCTTCACCAACTATTTGCATAGATTAGATCAAGTATTTCTCCTCAGGGAGAAAGTGTCTTTCGGAAATTATCTTTCTGTGTGGGCAAGAGAGGGTCATGGGAAAAGACTCAGAAAGCAGTAAGGGGCCAGGGCTGGACAGGTTAAAATTTCCCTGCAGGTGTTCAGCAGGCCCTCCCTCCACATTTGTTTTTCTGAGATCCCCATCAGCCTCTTAATACACTGGTGCCCATTTATTTATTCTTTCCTTTCAACTACAAGTAGTTTTACATCTATGCAAGTGGATATAGGTCCGGGCTGGATGCCTCTCAGACTTTTAGGCCCAAATTCTGAGACATTCAACACCCACAAGTGAACACAGCTTTCAGGAGAGCTCAGCTCCATTTTAACATTACTGAAAGAAAAATGAAGATCTTAGCATTTCATAGGTCTTGCAATAGCTAATGGTGTCCCTTAGGCAGCAGAGAAAGCAGCTGAAGCACCTGCTTTGGATGCTCACATGAAGGAATACTTACTCCTGGGAAGATCCAGCTTGGCCTGGCAATGGTCCTTGCCAAAACTGCAAGAGAACAACACAGACAAAAGTCACCACTCTTAGGATAAAGATGAAAATCAAGGCTTGCTCTTTTCTGAGGAAACTGCAAGCTCACAGACCTTTAGAGATGTGAATGAGTTATCTCTTCTTTCTACATTCTTGGTTTCATTCTTGTGGAGATGCTGAGTGGTCTTTTTTTTTTTCATTCTACATGCTACTACTACTGACACGCAAGAAACTGACCCAAAAGTGATCTCTGATGTTAAATATTATGCATGCACCTTGTGGCTCCATCTCCAAAGCTTTTATGATGCTCACTCTCTTGGAAGGACCATTTTCCCCAAGAAAGTTCCACAGGAGTTATTTTGGCAGAAATCATTGCTCAGCAAAAGCTCACTAGGCCCAGCTTACAGGTATGGGGATGCTGACAGACCTTCTCTATGAAGGATTTTATGTAAGGGCCATCTGATCTAAGTGCTGAGAATGAGCTCGGGAATTATAAGCTTGAGAAAAGGTCAGGATGGCCCAAACAGATTTGTTCCAATAAGATGCTGGACTAAGAAAGTGATAAAAAACATTTTGGGCAGGAAAAGGAACTGATTGTTCTCTCCCTTGTATCATTAAAAAAATACACATAGTGAAACTATTGTTTTACATCAGTGTGAGCAAAGAATAGGACAAAGCTGTCGAAGCCAAATGACGGAGTTATTCTACAGAGACAATGCCTTTTTGGCCCATTCTGTCTCAGTTCTCAGGATTTTCCTGAGCTGGTCCCAACACCCTTTCAAATACTCGAGTATCTTCTCAGAATTCCACCAAGACACTGATCCACTCACCCCAGAAACAGCAGGGTAGGCTGGTCGTGGGAGACCAGGCAAGGCCATTTTACTATGGAAGGCAGTTGCAGAGATAATCTGGGCAGATGACATTGTAGCCATACTCTGCATGGCTTTATCTTTAGCTGCCTGATCCTATGAGTAAGAGCAGAAACAGAAAAAACAGGATTATTATAATGATTTAACAAGTTGCCAGCTCTAATGCTATATAACCAGGATTCTCATCAGCTTCTTTGGAGGGAAAAAGCATCTCTGAAAACCTGGGCAGCAAATTCACCAATAACTGTGGTAAGAACTCTTCAAAGCTGTAAGGCTGTTACTCATTACTATAGCTGCAGATGTGATTAATCATCCTTTCTGTAATGCTGGTTTAAAGACTGCTAAGCATTTATCCTTTCTGTCTGAGGGCTTTCAACCACACAGCTGAAAAGTTTTGTTGTGGAAAACTACACCCCTAGTTGACTCCTGTGTTTTAATAATTGGTAAGAATATTCAATGGGAAAGACTCCTGATTATAAAAAAAAAAAAACCCTCTGAGGAAGAGGTCACAAAAAGAGGTCATCATCATCACTGCAAAAAAGACTACCTCAATTTGGGACAGCATTAGTCTCAGGTAGAGTTGATCATTTTATTCCCATCTCCAGAGAAACTTGAAACCTTAATAATTTCCAGGGCACATATGTAGGGACATCCCTTTCTGTATTTCAACAGGACTGTAGATTTACACACATTTTTACAGGCAGTGATAGTGCCATAATTAGTGGGTCTGAGGTATGTATAAAACAAACGGCATTCTTCATTTCTTCTTTCAAGGAATAAATACACAAACAGAAACACTTTCCCACATTCTGCCTTTCCTCCTACATCCCCTACAATCAATCTTCATCCTTCAAACATTCCAAATTTATCTGTGTCATTATAATTACCACAGAAAACACACAGATTAATTCATAGCTTGAAGAAACTGCTGAAAGAGGTACAACAGCCCTTGCTGTCTTCTTCAGGAATTCTCACTTCCCACTTGCATTCATTGAACTGCAGTAAGTTCTCACCCTTGGGCCTCCATTCTTTCCAACCCCTCCAATTTATCTAAGGTTTTCTAAAGTTCAAAGCCCAAATATCCTAATGTGTCTAACAAAAAAAAGTGGAGGAGGCATACAAAAAACTCTCAATAATAAATGCTGATGTCCAAGCGGAATGATCTGTAGAAATGGGCAAAACAAACATCTTTTTTAGAGCATGAGTGACTCCTGTTAGTACCATTCAAGTGAATGGAAGGGAAACATTTTAAATGCTGAGAAAGTTGATAGTATTCTCCAAAGCTATGGGAAACTTTCTCATAATCCCATAATCACATAATCGTAACACAAACATAGTAAGTTTAAATGATGCTTTAGGGAATAATTGAAGGATTACCTACATTTTTAAGGAAAATTGTTATTTTCTGTTGTTTTCTTTATATACATAAGGACTATTTCCCATGTGCCATTACAGAAAATAATTTTTTCCCTTCCCATATTTTCTCACTGAAGAAATTGTATTTGTCTACTTGAGTTTATACATGAGTTTATGGGGAAGATGCATTTACTTGTGGAGGTATTAAAAGTTAAAAGAAAATGTAAAATAATTAAGGAAGGAAAGTTTTTTACCTATTAACCTCTGCTGTGTTTCTGTTTTGTTTAAATGCTTGACAGACTGCTGGAAAGAGCATGTTTTTAGAAAAGACATCTCCTTTCTGTTTCAGCCAACAGTTCTGTACTCATTTCAAGTGTTTTCCAGTACAACAAAAAAATAAAGAAGGAAAAAAAAAGGAGGGCAATAAAAACTTTCACCAAACATTCGTAATGTTTACATTTTCTTTTATTATTCTTAAAACACATAATAATGATGATGGTGATTATGATGGTGATGATAATACCACCATTTCTCACTTTTTTCCTTAGTGCACATGATATCTATTAGCCACCCAGGGCATGGAAAAACTACTGACTTTTGGGAGCAGAGTTTTCTTCAAGCTTTACCCTATTTCCCACCTCTATCTGTTGTAGACACAGTATACACCTTAAAAAGTTTAAACTTAAAAAAAAAAAAACAGTTCGTGTGGAGACGGAAGCATTGCAGTGACTGCTCTGAAAAGTCATCGTGTAGCTGCTCTGATCTCTAGGATATAAATATGAAAACGTGTACTTGCTATGGAAAATGAACAGTGATAGGAGAACACACAGCTGTCAGCAGGACCTTGAAGAAGGGCAGCAGTTTCTGAGGTTTCATTTCCTTGCTCTATGGAAATGGCCAGCGAAAGCAAAGTAAATGAGTTGAATCAGTGCTCCCGACTTGCCACTGCAGGCGGAAAGGAACAGCCTGGTCCTGGGGAAAGGTTCTCCGCAGGCAGCTGGGCAGAGCTCACAGCATGGCCTGGGTGGTGTAAAAGGACAGCAGCCAATGGCTCCATGGAGCTCCCCGAGACACGTTCGTTCCCTGAGAACAAAACCGGCCAGCTCCTGTGAGCTAAGTGGAAACGGGCTCGGCTGACTGGCTTTTCAATCATGCTCAACCCCAGAGCTGTGACACACGAGGAACAGAATCAAGATTACAGATGTAAGTAGCAGTGAGGCTTTTAACACCCCGGGCAGTTGTTGTTTCCTGCTCGCTCTAACTCGCCTCTTCAGCAGACCTCCACCTGAACTGACCACTTAGCAGCACCACAGGTTTCAAGCTTAGGCAGCCCTACCTGGGTGCACTGAATTAGATAGCTGTAATTTGTGCCTCCTTCTCTTTATCAGAGCAGCTGGAAACACAACAGGCTAGTAAAAGACACAGTACAGCTTTCTAAAATGGGGCTGGGATGTGGGGGTGCAGTCATAGCTTAGAGGCAATCACTGCTTGCAATAGAGCTGCAATGCACATCAGCACCGGGCAACACTGAGTGCCAACAGCTCACTCCCAGGACAGGCCATTTGCCCTGGTGCCCAGTGAGAAGCTGCCCAGACAGCCAAGAGGAAGCACATACTAACAACCATCCCCTCAGCAGTCAGGGATGGATGGGGCTGTCAAGGTTATTGTCATCTGAAGCATGGAAGATCAGGGAAGTAAACTCTCTTCCTTCCAGATTACTTATGGCCATACCAAACAGAAAGGTCAACATTCACCTTCCTTCTCTGGCTGTCTCAGTGAAACATAACAAGGCCCAGACCTCACATCCTGCTCAGCAAGCCCTTTCTGGGTAGCTCACATTCTAACAGGGGACACCCTCTAGTGAAATTGTCACATACAAACTTGACCTTCTCAACGTTTCTGGCAATTCAGCCTGAGCACATAAACCATTTCCCTGCATCAAATCTGAGTGGAAAAAAATGTCAAGAGGTTCATTAGGGTGATCTCAGAGCTTTTCCTATGGAAAGGAAAACACAGCTTTTCTCAAGCAAGTATTCAACCACTTTCTCATTAGCTCAGGCCTCTTCAAATCAGGTCTGAATTAATCAAGGAGCAAAGTCTATTCAGTTGGCATCATTTTACCTGAAAAGATGCCAGCTGGCTTTATTGATTCCTCTCAGTGGACAACTCTACATCATCACCTCTAGTAGAGGTGGAGCTGGTGCTCTAGTAACTGTAAGGCTACCTTTTCCCAAGGCCACCACAACACCAGGGACTGCTTACTGGTCAGCATTTGTAACCATAAACCCCTCCTCAGGTAAATAATCTTTGCACACTCCTAATCTAAGGGTCTTTCAGATTTGAATGACGACAGCATAAACTGGAGGTAGAAATAAGACACATGAAATTTAAAGTTATTGTTTGTTTATTCTTTAAATAGAATTGCTCCAGACGTCACAGAGCTTCAACAATAATGAATGTTTGCACAACATTTCCTGGGAAGAACCTTTTCCTCTCCAGCATACTACAGTTCAGTGACTAATCTCAGGCTTTTTTAAGGCTATTCAAAGAGGGAATAGCTGACTTGGAGGGGCTTGTGTAATATGTTAAGGGATAGCCATCATACCTTGAGCTTGGCTTGGATCTCTCTAGCTTTCCGCCTTGCCAGGACCTGGATGTGACTAGATACCTGCATTGAAAGATAAAATCCATCTTCACTCCAGAGGAATACTTGGTAGCTTCTTGTAAAAGTAAACACACTTTAGGCACCTTGTGCAATAGGCAGTTATTTAGGGTTGGGGGTAGGAGGGGTTGGGGGCACAATGAGCTGCTTTTCTGGACATAACTCCAGTGTCATGAAATGTGGTGGAGGGCCAGCAAAGACGGGCTGTCTACCTAAGGCAGGTCTAGGCTGCTCAGTGCTTTGTCCAACAGAGCCTGGATAATCATTCCCAAATTACAAAGACTCCTTTTTCATCTTGTGCGCCATGTATTTTCAAATCATCATTGCTGTCTTGTCTGCCTGGGCTGAACAAGTAATTTTCATGCAGAGAACCACTGATGTTCCCTGAAACATTCATTAGCAGGCTAAGCAAATAAAATCACACTATTTATCAGTAGAAAAACTTGTGGGTCACGATGTGATTGGGAGACATGAGTATGACAGACCTACTGTAAAATGCCTGAGCTGACTCTTCCTGCCATTCTTATTAACCAGCTCAGCACAACAACCTCTTTCCAGAAAAGTCAGAAACTACCAACAAGTGAACAGCAAGAAATTTGTTCTCATTAGCCCTCATAATCTCTAGTGGTCCAAAGAAGCTAATGCTTACAGGGAAAACTGTACACTTACCTGTTTCCTTGTGCGTGTTTTCCCTGTTCTCAGCTTAATATAGCGGGCAATCAACTCATTTCGGCCTGGAACAGAGAAATAATGCAAATACAAGTTTAGAAAGCAATGACCTCAGCAAAAAAAAGATAGGTAATTCCATTGTGTATCTATAGAGATCAGCAGCAGGATGATTCTGTCACATTCTTTTCTTTTTTAGAAAGGAACTTATTAGTGCACATGGCAGAAGTCAGAGTTTTAGGAGCAGTCTCCTATAACATCCCCATCGGCAAACTGACAAAGTATGGGCCAGATAACTGGACAAGAGGGTTGATGAAAATTGGCTGAACGGATGGATGGGGTCCCAGTTGACAAAGAGCCAGCAATGCACCCTTATGGCAAATCCCAGTTGTCAGCAGGTCAAGGGAAGTGATCCTTCAGCTCCACTCAGCACTGTTGAGGTAAGATTTGGAGTACTGAGGCCAGTTCTGGTCTCCTCAGCATGAGAAAGGTGTGGACATACTGGAGCAAGTCCAGCAAAAAGTCAGCAAAAATTAAGAGACTGAAGCATCTTTCATACAAAGAGAGGCTGAGAGAACTGGGTCTGTTCAACCTGGAGAGGACTTGGGGGCAGTTTTTAATCAATAATAATAAAATAAATGCCTGATGGGAGACAATGAAGGGAAAAGGGGAGCCACCCTCCTCTCAGTAGTGCCCAGTGATAGAACAAGAAACAACTGACACAAATTAACACATATGAAATTCTGTCTAAAAACAAACAAAAAAAGAAAAAAAAACCAACCAAACAAAAACAAAACAAAAAATACCCAAAACTAAAACAAAACAAAAAACCCCACCCCAACCTTTTTTACTATAAGGGTGGTTAAACATTGGCACAGGCTGCCCAGAGAGGTTGTAGTCTCCATCCTTGGAGGATAGCCACAACCTATCGGACACTGCTTGAGCAGTAGGGCCAGACTAGGCAGTCTGAAGAGATCCCTTCAAACCGAAAGGAGCCTGTCATTCTGTGTAACTAAGTCCAAGCAAATAGACAACAATGAGGAAACACATGGAAACAGCTACACAGAATTCATCAGTGTGATATGATAGAGTGAATTACAAGTGCTTTCAGGCTCCTGCAGGCAGACTATCCAGGTTTATTACACTGGCTCCCATTTATTAATCTAAGCAGTCACACAGATTTTATTCTCCTTCTGGAGATGGAGGAATGAAGAGCAGAAACAGAAAGGCAGCAGTTACACATCTGAACTCTAGGTTGGTTCAAGGCAGAAAACATGACAGAAAAAGAGGAGGCTCTAAAAAATAACACATATCTGGTGACCACAGTAGTAGCAAGATAGTACTGCAATAAAAAGTTGGAAGTGGGAGCTGCAAGGCTGTGAGACATCTTGATATGGCTGCAAGTGTCTGCAGAATGAAGCAGGAATGAACTGGGAAACAAAGCCACAGCTCTTGTGAAGTTTATTTATAACAAAATTATAAAACTCCAGTATTGTATGTGGAAAGTTTGTGGGCAGAGAACTTGTACATTAGGACATCACAAACATCAAAAGGCAAGCAGTGAAATCAGTATTAAACTATCAGTATTAACTATTCCAGTAGTTTATTATTACATGAAAAAGCTGTAACTTGTTTTTATTTTAAACTCTTATTTCACTGAACTCTGAAATAAAATATGTGCAAGGAAAGACTATGCTGAAATTGACCACTCAACCCTTTAGGGAAGGACTGGCAAAGCCTTTAATTCCATCTGTTTCTGAAATAGAAGAATGCAAATGTCCATGACTGCAGTTAGGCCATGTTCATGAAACACAACCAATGCACACACAGGGATGGGAAAGTGTTTTACATGTACGGATCTTAATCTTTTCCTAATGGTGTCAGTATAGCAGCTCCCCTTATTCTCCTGGGAGAAGAAACAGGTCTGTAGCTGAGAAATCAGCTCCAGCTCCTGTAAACACAAATTAGGAACCGTGTCTGTGCCAGAAACACAATGCCCTGCCATGTAAGCACTGACGTCTTCAGCTTCCCACAGTTTCTGCTTTTGCACAGTGTCGTGCCCAGGGGAGTTTGGTGGGAGCAGATGCTGTTCTGCCACCTTGCACCGGGCTGCTCTTCCAACCCATGTAAACCATTTTCACAAAGCCGAGACCAATTACTAGCGACACAGATCCACACCACCTTCCTCTAGTGCCAACAATAATATTTATGGCTTCTCAAAGCTTCCATCTGTTTAGACATGGATCCAAGCTGAAAGGTAAGAAGCAAGTGAAGTGACTCTTCTCAGACAGATGCCGAAATATAAGAAATTTCAGGACTGTTTGAGACACATTAGAAGTGGGAAATGTGCTGAACAAAACAAGGCACTCAAATCCTATTATCTATAAAGAAAGAAGAAGGAAAATTTTTGTACAAGAGGACCCTTTGAGAGGGAAGGGGAATAAGTTAATGGAAAAGAGAGGAAAAACTAGCCTTGAGAAGAAGTGGATGTGGAGAATTGCAGGCAAACTTTTAAAGGGCATATATCAGGCTATACTGAAAATTTGAACACATGGGAACTATCCAGACTTTGGCTCAATTATGGGTCATCCTTGCAAAACTAATTTCAATGGATTCTCAACCAGATACAAAAAATTTTATTCATTCATATTTGTAGTGTTTCCAATTAAGCAAAGAAATTATGGAGACTGCACAGTCTGACAGAACACTATTGTGCTTCAGCAGTAAGGGGCTGCAGGGGTAATCTGTATGAGAGGAAGCCATGAACAGCTCTGTGCCAGTCACAGTCAATTCCAGCCACCCCCAAACTGGATGCAAATAACAATCAATCCATCAAATCCTCAACCAGTCAGAGGAGCACAAGCTACCTTTGCTCAAACATATTTTGGAAAGGGCAAGAGCCAGTAGGGACAGGAGACACATGAGTAGACACAGAAGGAACCACAAAAGGAGACATGAGAACACACATGACAAATACAAGATATGAGAAAAGATGAATTTGGAGAAAAGGAGACGTGGTAAGAGACATTCCTGGGGATGTGGCTGGAAAAGTAATCTTGGAAAAAGTTGCTCCATGACAGAAGAACATTTTGAGGCAACTGCAGCACCCATGCCAGAGCAGAGACAACCTTGAAAGGACTGCAGGGCCATTGACAACCCATGCAGAGAAGAGAGGCAGCTAGAAACAAGGAGCACCAGAGGGGAAACAAAACAAAACGAAAAAAAAAGCAGGAACTGGCAGAAAGAGACCTTTACACAGTGATGCCAATCTCCTTCGTCACCCAGCACCTCATCAAAGGAATTAAGAGGGACTGAGTGTTAGAGAGAACAAAAGAAGGGAAACAGAGTAGGAAGTAGGGAGGAGAGACAATAAACTGTAGTCAAGCCTGGGAAACTGGGAGGTATTTCTATAAGTGTGCATTTAACTGTTTGTCTTTGACAATAGCAGCAGCAAAAACTGCAAAGTTCTCTCAGGCCATGTACTTCACCAAAAAAAGACTAGTGGGAGGAGAAATTGTTGTACAAATTGCAGATATTAGATGCCAGTACAGAAATTCTCTAGAAAGAAACTCTACACAAAGAGCATTTAATTGTGGATCATCAGAATTTCCAGTTTTAGAATTCACTTCCCACTTGCTAATATCTCTCATACAGTTTTCCTATTCCAGGAGTGTGTCCTCACAGTCAGGTTAAAACAGAAAAGCGGCAGGTTATATTAAGATAATAAAGGTACTGATAGCACAAAAAAGAAAAAAAAAAAAGAAAATCCAAACAAAAAAACCACCAGCAAACAAACAGATCACTCTACAAAGACATTCATCACAGGGATTGCTAAATATAGAACTGTGTAAATGGCCAAGCCCAGTAAACTGCAGCAAGACACTATTAAATTACCGTGAATCAAAACTGCAAGAGAAGCAAATCCTAAATGTCTTTTGTTTTCTTATCAGTAGTTAGATGTAAGCAGGTATTATGTGGCTGGAAGTCTGTAGGCTCACAGGCTCTGGAAGGCATTTTCTTTGTTTCACAGCCCTGGTTGCAGGGTCAGCAAAGACCAGCACCCCTCACTTGGCTGGAACAGGCAGAGCTGTGATAAACCGTCAGATGGTTCATTTTTTAGAGCCATGTAAAGTGTCCCTCAGTAATCTGATCATATGTTGTGTTCTTAGAATAACTCCCGCTGAGGTCTGCCATGGTCACCAGAACCTGCCAACAGTTGTGACTCCTCAGTCAAAACCACGCATTGGGTTTCACGAAGCTCCAGCCAACATTCCATCTGTGGCACAGCACCTTTATCCTCCCTGGAGCCTTCCCCTTGGAAGCATGGCATGAAAAAAAGGTAGTCAAGAGATACTCTCTTATGTTCTTTACCTCTTACTCTCAACAGATAAATTACCAAGGGCAGCAATTTGGCTCCCATTCCGTCTTACACTACATTGCAAAATGTTGCGTTCAGGAGTTATCCAGGAAGGAATTGCCTAAGAGAAGTGAATAAGGAGGCTTTTGGATTCTCCATTCTACACCTATGCACCTTTGAATATAACAGCAGAGAAGTGTCTTCCTATAAGGAAGGGGGATAATCAAGGGAATTCCCATCACCATAGAAAGCATTTTCCAGTCCTACCTCAAAGCTTCACACAGACTTTTCTCTTATTAAAAGTATATTAATTTTTCTGCCTCTTGTAAGCAGTATATCTTTAAAACTTATACTTCCTCACACACCTGTCGCCAGACAAAGTGAAATCAAAGAATTCAGTGATGTCTGCAAAATCTTTCAGTGGGAAACGGCATGGAAGTATCTGTTTCTTGGCAGATTCTGTATCTTTCTGTACCCAAAGCAAACATTTGCAACTACCTCTAAGTAGCTCTGTAAGAGAAGCAACTACCCAGCTGTATCCAGTGAAAGGTTTATCAAAGCAAGGTCAAGAAAGCCATCTCAACTCTCATTTCAATCTCTGTGTCACTTAATGATATCTCCTGGGACATGACAGTCTCCTTGAACTTCTTTAATTAACTGTTGGTTACAATCAACATAAATATAATGAACTGTGTGCATCAGACAAATAAATCTAGACAAAAGAGGGAAAGTAAGGACACCTCATCTGTCCACCAAATGCCGGTGTTTCTCTGTGCATACAAAGCAAAACTAACTGCCACCCAAGTCTTACCAGAAAAACACTTTTTAGACAAAAGCAGTGTGAGGTTGCATGTCCATATGGGACTAACTGCCACTGGAGTCTGCCCCATCCATAGCTCCCTGCACAGCCTTACTTCCCATCTCTCATTCCACTGCTTCCTCCTCCCAACTATGCTAAATGTCTTCCTGGACATCAGCTGTTCCAGAAATAAGGCTACATGTGTCAGAAACCACATTTTTGTCTTTCTGATGGTTAATCTCATCTTTTCCTCAAGATGCACAGATACCTACCTTTTACTAATATAATCTAGTTTTAATGCTACCTTTGTTAAGACTTGCCTTTCATCACAAACCACATTTTCTCACCAAAGCCTTGGTGAGAGGATTTTGTTTGGTTCCTCTACTCAAGACGCAATAATGGAACTTAGTACACCACTATGACCGTCATACTGTGATCATTTCCCATGAAAGAGACCATGGAAAACCATACTGCATTTTATGGCACTGACCTATCCTATCTTTGACATCTTTGATCCGCCAGTGCAGAACTTCCAGTGCTTAACAGTCAGGTTCAAGTTCCCATAGCACAGTTAGACACACGAATGAATTTTATATTCAGCTGGGAGAAGAAAATTTCCTCACTCTGATCACTTATTCCATGCTTGAATTTCCTCAGGATTAACCCTCCACGTGAAGATTCTCTGAGCTCATGCAGTCCCTACAGAAAGGGGATTTTGAGATAAAGAATCAAAGAAGAATGAGCCAATACTTCTGAAAAATACCAAAACAAAGATATTGAAAACACCATATTGAAGTGATTAGCACCATCACAGTCACCTCTTCCCCAAAATACCTGTTTTCATCATTTGACTGTGCAAGTTCTGAGTTCCTTCCTCTTCTGAAACAACAAAGTCAAAGCTTTATTTGCTGGGCAGAATGCACCAGTCAAGCCCCTCACATGGCACTCAGGTGATTCATTTGTCTGAGGTCATAAAACTCAGTTGTCTCATTTACTAACTGGTCTAAACACTGAAACCCTCTCTTGTGTAAAAGGTCTTTTGCTGGAAAGGATAGTGTTTGCTCCTCTCCTTTGCCACTGCACAGCCTAAATTCATAGCCAGAAACACAAGAAGTGCTACCCCCATTTAGAAACTGCTGTTTCTTGGTGGTCAGTTTAAGATGCTTCACGCAAGGTGTATGGCTGGGGGATAATAACTACAGACCCTGCAGGTTTGAGGAAGCTTCTTATTGGTTCCAAACAAATACTGGAGATAAATGAAAAGTCAGTCACCATGGGTGTAGTTAGAGCAACAAATTTTTCATCAACAAAACAACCTGAAGAGGTTTCCCTCTCCTTAACTGGTCATTCCTCCTCCTGCAACATTCCATAAACTGCTGTGTGCAGTTGTACCAACTAAATTGATGGGAAAAGGGGAGGGGGGACAGGGGAGGAAAGACTGACATGCACCACTCTAATTACCAATAATTAAAAAATAAAACTCCCCGTCCCCCTTTGGATTTTGTTGAGGGTTTTGTTTTGTTTTACCCCCCATCAGCCTATTTTTAATTGGACTGGTGAACTAGTTCATTTTGTGGTCACATTAACCACGGCGTTGGCACAGCAAAGAGAACAGAGAATTGGTGCAGAACTTCTTAAACCAGTTCTGCCACCAGAGAAACTGTAGCCTGGAACTGTACTCCACCTAACCCCCACACACAAACAGGCTGGTAAGAAAATGGGCAAGGCACTTCCTGTGCTTGCATCATTTGTCTAAAGGCTAAACAGCGTTAAACTGTCTTCTAATTAGTGCCCCAAGGGCACGTGGAGTTATTCCTTACAAAGATGAGCATATACTAAGGTACAACAATGTATGCAGGTAGAAGTCCGTCCCCATCAGCCTAATGCGAAGCTCCAGGCTATGCAGCTCTTCACCACACCTCAGTCTTTAATAGCGCTTTCCACTGCATAAACTGAATATCCTCATCAACTGTGGTTTCCCACATTATCGCCTCAGGCCGCAGAAATGCAAGTTAATCCGTCCAATAAGTACTCTTCCACATACACGTTAAGGGCCGCAAAAGGAGCAGAGCTGGGACTTGTTCTGGTACTTCCCAGAGTTAAGACTGATAAGAATCCTACAGAAAATGTTTAGATTCAGTTTGGCTGGGAAATCCCACAATCACACCAAAGCAGCTGCATATAGTAACATGAGTCCTTCATATGCCAAGGAGTGTATCGGATAACACCTGAGAGAGCCAGTAACAATCCTACACGGAAAGGCATGTCAAAACTAACAGCTTTCAGTCTCTTGGGACACCTGAGAATGACCTTACCGAGGCACAAAGACATTTTACTCACCAAGGCCCGGGTTCAGGGTTCAGAGAAACGTGACTATTGAGGGTAGCACTGAAACCAATGTTTAACTGTAACAGCATTCTCCAGTTCCCATCAGTCCAAGTTCTACGTTACAGACCTGGATATCTGCTAAATTCTTCCTTAGATCAATAAATGTCTGCTCATTTCGGTATCTTCCAATAACTGTAGGAAAGCAATTCTCAGTGATGTTGTCTTAAGGGATAGCAAAAACTTTAGCCCTTCTCCTGATTTTGTCGTCAGCTGCCCGTGCCGGCAACCAATAGTACAGAGTTTCTGGCAGATTTCTGCCCCAAGAGCTAACCTCGTGCATGTGCCCAGGTGACAGTCTGACCAAGCACTCAAAGCTTCAGCTATAGCAGAAATTAGAGCTAAAAGGGGTCTGTGAGATCTGGGCAGCCACTTGCTGCATGACCAGCACAGACCATGCAGTTCTCAGGGCATCTGGTCTGGTCTGGCTTAGCCCTGTGAGGATTCATGCCTGCTTCACTTAGCACCTAAGACTACACCATAACTTAGTCCCAGCCAAAAGACTGAGAATTACACAGCAGCCTCAAGGAGAGCAAAAGAACCCAGAGACTGTTCTTGCATTATACTAATAACGGAATACTGACTTTTTAAAGTGGAATAGCTGCCATCACAATAGCTGTCATCACCCAACTTCAGTTTGCGCCATCATAATTTAGAGTGATTTTTGATCACTTTAAGCCATTATGTTGTAGATTCAGCTTAAACAAATACCTGGACACTCCTGAAAAAGGTGGTTGCCTTTCTCCCTCCGTCCCTCTTACCAGACTGTTCCATGGGTCAGTTCAACTCCAATCTGGCAAAAATCTGTCCAGCTCATTTTGCCAACATAGTTTGCGATCAGTTTAGCAATCTAACATGGATCCACAAGGAGACTGCTAGAAACTGAAGTTAGCCTAAAGAACGGGAGCACAAAACTGGAAGCAGAGCAGGGGAGCAAGGAAACAGGAGTGGCAACTCCCTCTTTTCTTCTGCTATGAATGGTAAAGTCATCTCACCATTTCTGAAGGAAATATACTCCTGGTCTCAACACAGAACAGTTCCATACCATCCCAACATTATCAGAAATAGTTGTTAAAGGTGTCATACTCTGTAACAGGTGAAAAGAGAATGTGGACAGAAAGACCTACCAGAAACACAGATTAAATAATTGCATAGCCACTCAGGGACTGGTCTGGGTAATAGCTAAATTCTGCCAAGATCATGAAAATTCCTTACAGTGGCTTGTGATATTGCCTGTTCCTTCCCACCCTGTTCTCTTTCTTCTCCTAACACCAGCACAATCCTGTTCCAGATTCTTTAAGTACCTGTTCCCTGACAGAGTTTACAGTGTAAGTCTGATAGATAACTGGGCAACCGTGATTCAGGCAGGAGAGCGGGAACATGAGGATGACAAAACTATTTAAGCTGCAGAGATACCTAAAAATGCACATGGATCCAGAAAGAAATTTGCACATATCTAGGTGCTTCAGCTACCTTCTAGATGAAAGCTTCTATATCTAGATTTCCCCTAGATTTATGGCTTTCCCCCATCTTTAGCCATAGAGGATCAGACTAGACATGAACAGCTTAAGCAGAGCTGGCTTTGCCTCTGGGTCCAGGAGCAGATTCGATGATTTTTGAAGGTCTCTCCCAGCACCATTTTCTATGATTCTACAACTAAAGATGATGATGCTGTGTTTACATTCAGGAATGCTCATAATCCCCGGTCAGGGTTGAAAGAAACACTGAGCTGAATGCCACATGTGCTGGTGTGTTTCCCTGTAACACTGCCATGCGTAGAAACGGGCCTGTGTCTGCAGCACTTGTAGTCAACAACTTGGGCATTGCTATTGGGTTACCTCACCAAGCATTGGTTGAACTCCTTGCCCTCCTGCCCACAGACTCTGACCAAAGCTCCTGGAAAGGCATTTGCAACTATTGTGCAAATCAAACCCAAGAGGAAAGGAGAGTGATTCTAAAGGCATTTTACATAAAAACAGTGTCATTTCATGTTCAAGAAGCCTGAGACAGAGCAAGACTGGCTGTTTATGTACATGGAGTGAGACTCAGAATGAGGAGTACCCAGAAGATGGGTCACAAGTTCAAGGTGACAGCAACGAGCAACAGCTGTTGGCTATGCACCCTTCAGCAGCAGGTGTACCCAGGCCCCAGAGGTTTCAGTCAGCTCTGCCAGTGACCAACAGATTTACAAGACCATCTGTCTGGGCACAAACTGCACACAGCCTTCCCAGTTTTGCTGCCCAGATCTTCACCACACACAGACAATACAGGGTTTGTTATGGATTAGCTAATGAGCAACTGTTTAAACCAATAGACAGCCCTAGTTCTCCTGTGCTCATTATCTGGATCCTACATGAATGAGAATACTGCTTGTTCTTTTAGCTGTCATACTGGCTTTTTCTGACCAAGCAGCTTCCCTTCACTTTGGGCACTAGAAAATGGAAAGGTTATGTTGTCTTACACTGGTTTTGCTTAAGGAATAAGGAATGCCTTTGAAAGAGACTTTAAAAGAAAGTTCATGTGATAGGTTTTTCTTACTTGCACTGTAGAAGTAAGGGAGTTCCTTTTTTCCTGTGCCAGGTCTCCACACAATCTGCATATTGACCACAAGATCTGCATATTGACGTTATCAGCTCCCTCTATGTATATGCACACCCTTTCTTGAGAAATACTGTAGTCCTTCTCTACTCAATGTTTGGCTAATTGACAGAAGACAAACTCTGAGAAAGCACTCCTGGAATTTACCTGGAAGTCTGCTCTTTTTGTTTCAGACCTAAGGAAGGGTTCCTGCGTCAATCAGTCTAATAAACATACTCATGTCACAAAACCACAGGTAGTATGAATCACAATACTAACAATTTACAAAAAAATGCAGACATTTAAAGTGTAAAGCCACCTAATGCCCACTGTTCTCTTGTTTCCTGTGTAAAACCATAGCACTTCCCATCTGGAATCCTCCTCTCATTCATGTAAAACACAGATACACATGCGCACATGAACGCGCACATGAACACACACACCATTCTTTGGAACTAATTTCACAAATACAATCCTTATAGTTTTGTCTGATACAATTTTAAAAGTCCCCAACAACAGCATTTCCATTCTAGCTCTTCAGAGGACAGAAATGCCTCAGCACTGAGTACCATGTTGTCCTGAAGTTTTTGCTGATATCCATCCTATATTCTTTCTTTCTCCCCCATTAATCCTAGTCATGCTCACATGTTCCACATAAAATCCCTCTCCCTCCTAAATGTTAACACCCTTCAAATATTTTTAGACTGTTATTATGTGTCCCCCCACCCTCCACCTTTCAGTCATCACTTAGCCAAGCTATGTATATTTAGCTACTTTAATCTTTCCTCCTAAATCAGTCCCTTCAACTCCCAGAGCTCAATGTTAAGTCTGGTATGCTTGCTCTTCTCAGAACTCACTCCATGTTTTTGAGACCTTTCTGGTAATGTGTTTGCAGAAACCTGTCCAGAAGATAGCTTTACATGCACTTGTTTTAAAGAAAGAAGAAACCCAAGTCACCAGGCATTATTAATTTTAATTTTCCATATCTGGTATTTGTTCCCAGATTTTGAATTCAATATGAATTTTTAAGTATTAATAAACGTTTGGTATTTGCAAGAGCAAATTAGCAACTGATAGTATTGAAACCAATTGTGAAAGAATGAAGTGTGTTTTAAAATGTAAAAGAACACTAAGGCTTTTAAACTAAACTTTTCAGAAAACCACTGGAAATGTGTAAAATTATCCAGAAGAAAAGCAGAAGCAAAATAATAACATGCAACAAGGCAAAAGACTGACAAAGGAAATATGCAGTCTCTCAGTTAAAAGGCAGGTGAGTGGATATACCTACAAAACATAAAAGCTGGCCTACTACATTAGAGATAAATTAAACTAGTTGTGTTATCTTTTCTGAAAAAAAAAATCAGACCAAGTGTCTTTCTGACAACAGACCACTATAAATTAACTCTATCTTGGAGAATTACTAAAAGTTTGAAATTTAAAAATGAAAAAGTCAGAGGAAGAGCCATAAGGGTAATGCAATGTTACCAATGAAGGAAATCACTTAAACATGATGAACTCTGTGGCTGCAGACATATACAGTGAGAAAAACGCTGTACTACACAGCTCACTTTTTTTGAGCCTAACAGATAAATATGGGACTACAAAGCTGCTAAAAATCAAAAGGGACAGGAAAAAGTAAGTGCCCTTTATTGAAACAACAGAATGAATCCCCCCACAAAAGGAGTCACAATAGTTTTGACAACATGTAGTACACAATAAAATTGCTACTATATTTATGTTCAGTACTAAGCATGTTAAGGAAAGATGCCACAGCCAGTACTATTAACTGCAAGAAGATTCCTGGTGGGTTGGTATTTCAAAAGCAGCAAATTTCTCAGTATTCAAGAAATGCTTGGAATTCATGGAAAAATATTTCTTTTTATGCTCACATGGAGAGAACAGCAGTTAAATTGACATACAGCTTAACACAAAGAACCATAAACTTGGCTTACAAAGGAGATGGAAGGAAAAGCATGACAAACGCCAGCAGAAGTTTAACCCATTGCTAATGTCTCCAGAAGTCTGGCTTCCTCTAGTCGACAAAAAAGAACCAGAGCCACACAAAAGCAAAGCTGAAAGATGACTGAAGTGAAACAAAACCTCGTTATTGAGCAACTCCAAAAACATTACACCTACCACCCCAGGGGAGGGTAAAGTCTGCATCCTGACCAATTGTCCACGAATTCAGGTTTTGTCTGTCTTCTAGTGCTTAAAATAGGAGATACCTTTTTTTTTTTTCCCCCCCAAAACCATGGGATAAAGGGCTGTTCTACAGTCCACTAGGTCATAGTAGAGGAAGGGATAGGAACTTCAGAAGTATCTCTCTGAGGGATATCACAGCTGAAGTACAAATTTTGCAATTACCTGGAACATTCAGTTCAGTGTCAAGTGAGCACATTCTCAGCATGTTCTCAGCTTTGATTGAAACATCACCAGGTAAGATGCTAAACTACAATATAGAGGAAAGCATTTGAAGATTGACACTTTGAAGGTTTACTTATTTTAAACAGCAACCATGCTCCTCCCTCCCCTCAAGCAGAAGTGTTTATGAACTGGGACAGGCAGCGTATGTTTTATGCTTCTTCAGATTTATGTGTTTGCTTTCCAGTTCTACTTTTAGTGAGCCTTTGAGGTCAGGCAAAACATGAAATGGTAACTTATCCCTTTGAGATAAAGGCATTATCCTGCAAATTTACCTAGTCATTTCAGAATAGGGGTGGGAGGGACCAGCTGTGACCTGGTAGCTTTGGCATCAGACTGATGCCTTGACCTTTCATCCCATATTAAGTCATGTTGCAAACGCAAGTCTTTGTGGTCCACTGCCTGCTCCAGGTTTTAACTAGTAACATGGCTGGCTATCCTTCTTCTATCACTCAGCCTCTAAGCTCTGGACATCTTTAAGTATTTCCCATCAGCAATTCACAAACAGATGGCACCAGCCTGGGAGATGGATGACTGCCCCCAGCTGTCTGCCCCTCCCTGCTCAGCACAGAAATGGCTGAGCTGTTTGAAAAGCAGCTGCTAAACTAGTGACTCCTTCAGAACAGCCATCTAACAAACAGCCACCAATTCTAGCCCCTTTTGCAAAAAGGTGCTCCAAGCAAGGTGTTCCTGCAGTGGAAGGGAACACTGGACAGCTAAGGCAGTAATTTGTTTCTTCCAAGCTCTTACTGTCTCTCTTGTAATGTCAAAATAAGTATCATTTTGCAAGTTACTATTTTTTATTTCTCTACTCTCAGTAATGTTGGAAGACCTGGTCAATTTAGCATCTCCATGCAAATCTCACAAATGTACTAAGCTTTTTCCCTCTCCTTTCTCTAGATCAGTACTGAAGATGCCAGGAGACACCAAACACCTAATTCTGTAATAGTTTATTTAGTACAAATGCTAGATATTATTGCTCCCACGGAAAAACATTGATGGAAAACATAAGTGACACATTTGTAATACTGGACTCCCACAGTTTTCTAGCAGGCAACACTCATAAAATTATTCTGCAAGACCTTAGTGGTACCAGAAGGCACCAGAGCAGTAAGTGCCCCAGACCCAATGCTTCTAATGTCAACACAATGATTAGGAGAAAGGACAGCATTCCATATCAGACAAGACAGCTGCTTGTGCCTTAAGCAGGTGGTCAGCAAAGCCTGCTGCAAAGGCCAGTGAGGGCTTGCACCCAGAGCGTGCTGTGGCATGAGCTTACTCAGTCAGGATGCTGCCTCCATGCAGAAATGGAACGTGTCTAGTACGGAAAGAGATAATGAAAGGAAAGGCAGCAAAGGAATCGAGACATAGATTATCAGTGTACAGAGAACAGCTTGGCTGACTTTGGTGTGAAGATGGAATCATGTTAAGAGAGCAATCAGCAGAGTGTTGTATAAAGAGCTGTAAACAAGCCGACTTTGAAGAGGCATGGAAACATGAGCATGAACATGAGGCCTGTGTATAGGCTGAAACACACCTTTCTGTACAATTTTAAATACATTTAAGCAAAACAGCCCAAATTCTTTATATTGCCTCCATGCACTTCACCTAAAAGCTACCAACTTTAAACTGCCAACAGGTTGCCTCACAAAAGGTGAGAAGCATACAAATTGCACGTAGGAGAGATTCTGAGATCTGGAACATCTTGCCCAAACACAGTAGTACCACACAAGCCGCTCCTCAGTAAGAAACAGTGAAATGGTCCCAGTTTTGTCAGGGGAAAGGGGCATATACAGCTCTCTGTAACACCTCATCCCTTGGTTCAGAGAGCTCTGTGCAAGTTGGTCACAGGGTGGATAAATAACCATCCCTTCAGAGGCAGGGCCAGCTCCACATCGAGCTTGCCCTGTTCCACAAGCTGGCTTGTGAGTACTGAAGATGAAATCAGGGACTATATTTATTCTCCCTGCCCGGTCATATCTTTCTATAGATCCCAGACAGGGCCCCACTTCCTTGGCCTGGGGCCTGGATCCCGGAGACGAGTAAGCAAAGGAGGGCATAAATCAGTGCCTAGGTTCTGTCAGGAGCACACTGAACCAACAGTCCACACTTGGAACAGGTGCACTGAAGGCAAGCAGGGACACTGTCCCGTTTGGAATAGTGGGGGAGGGCTTGCAGAAAAACTGTTCATTTCTTCTCCCTGAGCCTACCCTAAACTTTTCACCCTGCAAGTGGGTTATTTACCTTCTGCAGCTCACCAGTCCAGTCAACTAGATGTGTTCCACTTAACACCAATCCATGCTAAGTCAGGCCCAGCTAAGTCTCATGGTTTTCTATAGCCCTCTGTACTTCACTTTTGCTCTCATTTCTTTTCCTGTCTTTCACTCTCTGCTGACATATTCACTCCAAAGCTGAAATATTTCAGGGACCGTGCAAAATGTTCAGTAAACTAATACAGTCTTAAAACACAACTGTAATTTTTCACCAGTAATTTTAAAAGTCACCCATCATGAACAGCAGTGTAGACGTAGAGCAACAAGGAGCATGTCACTAGTTCATGCTTAATAACCATGGGGTGGATGTCTGAGTAACATTTTAAGCAAGCATTAGTCCCTAAAGAAGCAGTCTTACTTTAACCTCAGTCATGGCTGCTCATTCCCAATCTCACCATCCTTTCTCTAAACACCAGCACAAGCAGCTGGGCAGCATCCAAATAAAAGTTCACTTTTTCCCCCTTTCTGACCGTGTTAGTTCTAAGATGGAGGAGTTCCCCGGCTGGTTCCACAGCACAACCACAAAAACGTCTGCGCCAGCACAGAGCAGGAATTGATGTCTGCCTAAGAATACTGGCCCTGGATTAGCCGCGGGGTGATCAGCCTTACCCAACCTATATTGCTCTTCCCAGATACAATGATGTGTGTACCCAGTAAAACTATCCACTGCAGATAAGGCCATGCAAACAAGACCCCACCCACGCTCCCACAGTCAGAGCAATCTATTCCCTTGCTCAGGGAACAATGGCCTGATGGGTGGACAGAAACCTGCAGAATGACTTGTGAAGTGCTCCGTAGGAAGCTCCGGGGCATGCACGGAGCATCCCATGATGGGGCCGGTGAAGACATGTAGATTCCAATGTATGGGGGAAAAAAGCAAGCACTGACTGGGTAGAAAGAGGGCTTCCTTCAGTAAGATCCTTGATAGTGTTCTGAGAAACTGTCCACCTTGGGACTTTAAACCAGATTCTGGGCATTCAGCCTTTGCTTTGCTTTTTAGCCACAGAAGTTATCAGGCGGCTTTTTGCAATACTCAGCTAGAGAATCCAGACCAGACCGGTTTTTTGTGAAAAAAATCAAAAGAGAAATTTTAACTGTGGAAAAGGTCAAAAATCCAATTTAAAAGCATGTCTACCACATATAAAGTTGACTTCTGCTACAGCTGCAAGCCAGAGCTTCTCTGTATTCAGGGGTGGGTATCTAGTTAGCTAGATGAGAAGAACCCACAGGTGAAAGATATTTGTACCAGGGCTATGAGAAGGCAAACTACAATGAAAAGGAGTACACAGAACTTTCTGCCCTTTTTAAGATCTGAAAAGTGTAGCTAGTAAACAAACTGTAGGTGTTTGCACACCAGCAGAGCCATTCAGGGGTTCAGGAGCTGAACTTCTGTCCTGTAGCACCAGATATACAGACCATTACCTGTTCTTACCTCCAACAAGAACAGTAAAGACAGCAGCAAGAGATACCATAAAAGACAGGCTTTTGTCACACCATGAAGACATTAGATTATATATATTCCTATATAAAGATTAGTTCAGTAGCATGCTCAGCTCTACCTTATTGATAGTCCCCTGAAAAAGACACCTATAACTCTGTCTCCTTTGTGAATGTCAAAACCCTCACAACCGATTTTCCTAAATACAACTCGAGGCAACCAACAGCATCAGCCTGGGAACACCTGAGAGAAGGGAATTCACTCAGAGCATCACTGGGTGCACAGGGCAGGCAGCCTGGAGCGCTGTGTTGTGCCCTCTGTCTCTGCTTACCATACATCTTGCCTTCGTCGGACAAGATAATCTTGCGCCGGCCGCATGGCGGGTAGATGGCTAGCGCTTCCTGGAAGCTCTGCTCGATGTCCGGACTCCACACGCCCTCGGCGTCATTGTCGATGGGTTTGTCCAAGGCCTCGCTGCCCCCCGAGTCGTTGCTCCCCTCAGGGGAGGTGGGAGAACTCCACTCGTTGGAGGTAATGGTGCCAGCTAGAAATTCCAAGGTGCCACGCGGAGGAGCAGACTCAGAACCTGCAATGGCAAGCACATCCCATCGGGTAGTTAGAAACCCACCTTGCCAGGAAAATGGAAATACTAAAGCAAAAAAAAAAAAAAAAAATCTCAGTTAGGAGGGGTTTTACTTTAAGTTTATCTTAAACAGTAACTCAACCATGTGTTGGATTTTTATTTATGTTGAGATGAAAACCCTTTCTACAAATCCTGATAAAACAGCCTGCTCCAATCTCTCTTTGGCTCATTAACTCTGTCACTTCCCAGTTCTCCTCAGAGGAGTCTTTTTGTGTCTTTTTCTCCTTTATTTCTTTCTCCCTGCACTGTCGTTGTCCATGTAACTGTTATTTAACTTTCTGAGGCACACATAGAGGGATTCAGTCTGTGTGAAAGACTATGCAAAATAAAGCAGTGATGAATTATCTAGTCATCACTGAGCACTGGGGTTGAAATTTTCTTAGATACTGTTTCACTAGATCAGAGTTAGTAGTTGGTGTCACTTCTAACACCGACATTTCTTCTCAAGGATCAGCTATGCTTTCAAAAGGCATTCCGGGAGCCAGACAGTTCAATGCAGTGTCTTCCAAATCCCAGCACCGTATCCTGGCAGGAGCAGCTGGCACCACGAGTACAGAGATGACAGCACTAGGTGGCAGGTCAAGAACCAAGGTGCTTAGCCTGTTGTTACTGCTCATCTTCAGAACGACCTTGGGCAAATTCCTTCAGTTCCCTCTGCCTCTTTGCCCCCTTATCATTTACCAGTCTCGGGCTATTAGATTTGCCACTGGTCAGGAGCAGAAATTGGTTTCTCATTGAACCTGAGCTGGCAGCTGCTAGCTCTTGAAAACTACAATAAATTATAGTCTACTTATAAATGCCTACAGAGAGGCTGAAGCCTTTGAGGGGAGATGCTGAAACACTCATTGAGAAATTGACTTCAGACCACACAGACACTTCCACTCAGCCAGGCAGGAGACAAACGGCTTCTAAAGACAGATCATTTTTCTGCCTTAATCCCAAAGCTGTTTGTTTATCATTTTAATAGCTTTGTTATCTGGGCTACAAAGAATGTTCACAAGCCAGAATTTGAGAATCCAGCCAGAGTTTAAAACTTCCCTCTCTATCACCACATTGAGCTGGGTAGCAAGAAAATCAGAATAAGGACTTTTTTTCCCAAGAGCAACAGAATCATCAAACCTGCACTGAACATGAGAGTAAGGTCTGACATGACAACTCTCAAGCTCAGAAATATCACAGTGCAAATGTAAAGGGGAACAGAGAAGAAATTTGGGTGTAGTATTTGTCAAAATCTAGCTAGAAAAAAAAGTGCAGTTATGCCATGGCCTAGTTGATATAGGGGAAAAGCAGTCCATTCATTCAGCCTCAGAACTTCAAAAATTCAGGGCTCGTGGCTCCAGGAATTTTTCTGACATAAACTTTTTCTAAGTTTTTCTTTAGTTTCTTACCTCTTTGGATTTTACGTTTTTAAAATCTTCTCCAAGACCATAATGACCAGATTTGTTTTTAATAAAGAATTTCAGCTTTTAAGAACTTTAACATTTTGAAACCTGAAGTTGTAGACAGATTTGACAATACTGGCTCTCAGAATGCGTTTGCTGCTCCTTAATGACTTTAGACAGCAGCAGAGACATATTTTACTTCTCCAAAATCCACCAAAAACTAAGAAAATGAGCAAAACAATACCAGGCCTTTAAATCATTTCAATATAGGCAGTATAAATTAGACAAATAATTAGACAGAGTGTACTGTGCAGCCTTTTAACAAATGGTTCACAAAGACTTTTATAAAACCCAATATATATTACTTATTTCCTGTGACAATATTTGAAACGTACAAATCACTGGAATGGCCTACCACTACCCATCCATCCATTTCAGCACCTACATGAGATTATTTCAATCCTCTTGA
This sequence comes from Aleadryas rufinucha, assembly GCA_013397815.1. Taxonomy (NCBI): domain Eukaryota; kingdom Metazoa; phylum Chordata; class Aves; order Passeriformes; genus Aleadryas; species Aleadryas rufinucha. The sequence goes on from VZTH01014054.1 coordinate 456,743, forward strand.
TCCATGGTATAAAATTTCAGCGCTCTAATGAACATGGAAAGAAATAATAAAATGAGAGGTGAGAGGGGCAGAAAAGGGAACTCACACTTGGCTTTTTACCACTGGGACAGATATCCCACGCACACTGTGAATGGCACCAAGGCCAGCAGTGTGACTTTAGGAGACCCTGAAATGAAGGGTAACAGTTGCTTCTCTCACCAAACATTCCCCCTTTCACTGACAGATGCTAATAAAAAATTACATTCAAGAGATTGTCCTGCTGAGGAATCAGTGTAGAGAAGTAACCTTTCCACAGGGAGACTCTGACAGGGAAACAGAAGTTATCTATTCCAAATGTTTTTCCTTTCATATTTCCCCAAGCATCCCTTGTCCCTGGAGGCTGTCCAGACCCTCCGTGGTTAACACACATTAAAATCTCCACAAACACAAGGCCCAGGCTGGTTTTAACTTACGGTGACAGGCTGAGAAAGGGAAGGTTGAGAAAGAAGCCTAAGGTGTGACAGCAAGTGCATTCATCACACCACCTGCACTTGGAGCTGCAAGCCTCTCATGAGCCAGCAAGCTCCACACCACGCGAAAACACTCTCCAGCTGCTCAACTACAGGACTCTCAAAGCCACGGTCACTGGAAGCTACAGCTCTGCTGTCAAGCCAAAACCCCTAGCAATGCATACAGGCAGACAAAGCCATCTCCTAGGGAATGAAGGACCATCATGACCATAAAAAGCATCTACTTTGAATCCAGTTATTTTCATCTCCTTAGTGTCCATGCTGACACAGGGGAATACCTAGCAGATGATTTCATCATGACACACTCCTAAGCTGAAACTAAATAACTATATCTGAAGCATAACTCTCCTCCTCCCGCCACATTCACACCCTAGGAGCTGTTGCCTGATCATTTCATATTTTACAAGGCTCTGCATCTGCACTAAGTGCTTTTGGTGACACAGGAAAATCTGGGTCCATTCTAATCCAAGCTCCAGAATAACTGTAAGAGAAAACGTCCTAGTCAGTGCAGTGTCAACTCTCCAGACTCTGTTCTCCAAACCTTAAAGGAAAGTTGCACTGACTTGAGCAGATGTCATTTGTACATTAAGAGAAGTCCACAAAGCAAGAGACAGAATATGTGAACTTCCTCTCACATTAGTGTAAATCAAGGGAGATGTGGAACATAATAGCAGTGACAGAAGAAATTATATAAATCTTGAAGTGACCAGACTTTTTTTTTAATGCTTCTTACTTTTTGTGCCTTGCCCAGCAGTGTTAGTTCTATCTCAAGCTACAGCTAGGTCAGCAGGAACTGAAATGTGCTATTGTGGCCAATCCCAACTTTTCTACACTTGGGGCCTGATTCTGCTTTCCCTTCTTGGTACTAAAGCTATTCCTCATGGATGATGAAAAACGGGGAACCATACAGACTATAAAATCAAGGATGTTTAGTCATTTCCAGCTAAAACCTCTGTAATTACTCAGATTACAGTGCACACTAGCAAAAATTGTACTTCTATTTGATAACTTCTGGAGAAATTCCATAGACCAAAACGGCCATGGAAATCCTTATAACTCTATGCCTCTAGATCTAGTAAGATGCTAGAGGCTTAAAAGGCCTGCAAAGTTTCCTTAAATAATGTTGCTTAACTAGTAAGCTCCACATGCAGTCCCAGGCAACACTCTGTGCTCAGAAGCAATAGACAGTAATTCAGGGAGTCCTGGCTGGGTGCTATCTGATCTGGTGGTCTCTGCTTTGGCTGAACACTTTCAAGCCTTCTGTTTCCTGCACTGTTGATCTGAACTCAGTAGTGGCCAAGATGACCATTCATTAAACTAAGCAAAGCAAACTAAAAAGAAGCTGGTGGCTAAACCCTGTGGTAAATGACTTTATTAGTACGGCAGATTGGAAAACTGGCAGTGGAATCGCTTCCTGTTGAATGAGCAATCAGGTGAAAAACAGAGGATTTTTCAGAAACACGAGAATGTTGAATGTCTTATTTATAAGAAAGGTTTGAATAGTATTCATTAGGAACTTCTTTAACAAAATACAAATGTTTCAGTTAGCATCTACCTTTCAGTTTGCTTCTGTCTTCCAGTCAATAGTAACTACATGCATACAGCCTAGTAACTTTAATAGTTATTTGTATTACTGAATGTTTTAATATTTCTAAATATTATAGTACTTATTTATTTGAAGTTCTGCCTGTGTAAGAGATCGTAGTCACAAAGCTTTCTTCTGATGTGGAGGGAATTTAATTCCGAAAGCACTAAACAGACATCCCAGACATAATCAGACAATTCCTTTCCCATGTGAATTACCTCACCAGGCACAGTTCTTAGGAACAGTGTAGTCAGAGGATGTTGTCCCGTACTCATAATAGCAACTTTTGCCAGACGTCACAGGGCTTGGTGTTTGTTCTCTTGGGATTCCCTCAATCTGAACTTACACCCCACTCCGTGGCTTTTGTATTTCTGCAACTGTACCTTAACAGTTTTCCTTATTCTGATCCCACTCTTATTTTACTCAGAGATGATTAACAATCTTTCTTTGTAGGATCCAGTCATGGCTTCTGTCCCAGATTCAAAGACACAAGACCCCTCAGAGTACATCCACCTCCTCACCACAGTATCTCTATCTTCCTTCTTAATGTTTCCCTCTGTCCAAATATTGTTTCTTATTCACTCTTGCTGCCTGTTTTTCTTTCTGTCAGGGTCATTTCTTAATAAGTCACTCGCAAAGCAAAACCATGGAGAAAGCACAAAAATCTTTCAGCTCCAGCAGCTTTGGTTTAAGTGATCCAATTCTGATAATTTTAACACTAACTTTCTTTCCTTTCACACATGGTATCTCATTGAGATTCAGAGATCCTGCAGGACTAGACAGCTGCCAAGAGCCCTTCAGCAAGGTCTCATTGACAGGGAGCACATCTTTAAACAGACTCCATAGTCTGACACATCTGCTTTCTAATATTAATCCCTCAGTCATTACTGTTGGTAACAGCTCCCTCTTAAGTGTTTGTGGCAGCTGCTCAACACAAAATCATACTTTCCTGACGATCTGAAAAATTGCAGCCAGCTGCCTCCAGTTGTTTAGTTTTCTTAGAGCTGCTCTGTCCAAGAGACTCCCCCCGCTCCATGGCCACCCCCTTTCCCTGCTGGAATCGAGCACAACACACTGGGCAGAGATGTCCCCCAGTCACTCACCCCTCCCAGGCAGGGGCGCTTGCCAGCACAGCCGTGTGGAGTCTGACAGGCCGTTCCACTCCTGCTCCTGAGCTGGCTGCGCCCTGAGAAAGTCGCTGTGTTTTACCGAGAACATCCCTTCACCTTCGGTCTCATTCGCTGGAACTGCAGGCTGTGCTGGCAGAGATTGCTTCACCTTACAGGTACTCCTTGGTGTCATTGAAATGCAAACAAACCCAAACAATTCCGGTATTCACTACCTTGGTAACATGAGCCAAATACTCCTACTATAGAGGATCTGAACCACGACATTTTCATATCTGATCACCAGTCAGAGAATTTAAAAAAAAAAAAGGTTAGCTCAGCTAGAACAGATGATGTCCTGCTGCTCAAACTATAGAGTATATTATATATATAACAATAAGAAAACCTGGAAAGAGGAGCAACCAGCCACTTATTCCCATCTAGAACATCTAACAAATGAATTTACACAACGTAGTCATACAAGGAGATTTGGGTTTAGGGAAGCAACAGTCTGGAATACCAAGAAACCTATTGCTCAAGGTACAAGATGGAAGATAGCATTCAAACTTACCAGAGGAAGAAGACTGGGAAATTCTATGGGACACTACAAGAATAGCTTAGTTCCTCTGAAAGAGAAAAATGAGTGCAATCAGTAGATGAGTAGCTCCCAGACGGTGCAACTCAAAGACTGCAGGAAAAACGTACTGGAAAGGGAAAAGGTGGGAAAACAAGTATTCAACGATAATAAGATTTGTTAAATCTCGCAGACAAAAGAGGACAAAATCATGGACATGTTTACAGGGTCTCTGCAGAAAAAAAAAAACAAAAAGATGCAACTGTAGCAAGCCCAACTGGCACTGAACTGGACCTAGGAAGGTAACAGCATTTTTGCAGCACCCGACAGCAACGAGTTCCTCAGGCTCCTTAGGAGCTGCACTCCCATCATTAAAGCAACCTGGAGACAGTGGAGATGGGTGGGTGCAGTTCACTGAGCCTTCTGAGGGGGCTTCGCTCAAGCACTCCCCGTAATAGCTTAGCCAAGGGCTGAGCCTGGCTGTCATCTCACTTTTTGCCCCGGGCCTCCTGCAATCCTGAGTAATGTTGGTTATTCCCTGTGAATGGCCCTATCCACCCAGGACACCAGAGTAATGCTGCATAATCCCATGAATAAAACCAGTTAAGGTAAGTGTTACCAGCTGTAGGGGAAGTAAAAGCTCTTAACTAGCCACAGTGCCAGGCAAGGAGATAAGAACTGAGATTTCCCTCTCTGTATTGGGCAAGCTAATACACTCATTACATCCACAGTCTGCATGGTGAGATTTTTGTCTCTGTCTCAACACTGAGTAAGACTGGTTTACAAAGGAACGTGCACTACTAGCCTCAGATCATATCCAACAGGAGGCTGGGCTCCAGGTGAATGCTTGTCACACTGCCTAACACAAAATCAAGCTTGGTTTGTTTGCTACACTGAAACTGCCTGCAGCAGCTGCTGTCCAAAAGGCACCTGACTTCCCGAGCAAAGCAAAACAACTCCTAAATTACTGCAGTAGCTAGCTCTGGCTGAAACAGAGAGAGGATGTAGTGTCCAGCAGAGTGATATAAATCAAAGCAAGGAGAGAGGAGAACTTCTATCAGTGCAGCCCTGGGTAATGCAGTCAAACAGGATGTGATGAGATAAGGCTGTGTGTGGCCTTGCACACCATCCAATCAGTTACATTTGAGATAAAGGAAACAGAGCACAAAGCTTTGCTGCTCTAAGGAGGGGAGAAAAAACCCCCACAACTCAACAACAAAACCCAAAGGCCAGTTCTGATCCCACTAGTCTAGGGGTGGCCAACTCAGGGATCAATCCTGAGCAACGGGCAGCTCGTGCCCAGCTCCCACGTACAGGCCACATCACAAGGCCACCAGCCTTGGGCTGACAAAATGACTACTGGGTGATTTATGTCTCAGCTGGGAGAGAAAAACGAGCCAGCAAGGGCAGCAGAGATTGACACTGCCAGGTTGTGCTGGGATTGAGCCACGCACCAGGCTGGCCCCAGCTCTCAAAGGAACAGTGGAATTCCTGGGGAGTCACTGTTATCTCCCATGTGGGAACTGTTCCCAGAGCTCCCATTCTCCCTGACTTTCCAATACATGTGGCATGTGTTTCACACCTTCCCCAAGAGATGAAGGTTGTGGCAGGGTGAAAATGGTTAGTCACCCTCGTGCTAGCTGCAGCAGTCACCAGGAGTCATTCTCCCTGGAGCTGGGTAGAAAGCAAGGAACCAGGAGGAAGTCAGATAATCACATCCCTTCTCTGTCACAGAAACACTGGTAGTGTCAGCTAACACAGGAAAATTGTGACTGTCCCTTTATGTACAGACAAGTCTGGATATTGACTGACTAAAAGGACTTGGGAATCACCAAACCAAGCTAGAGACAGAAATAAATCAAGCTGAGCATTTCCCAAAGAGTATTATTCACTTAATTATTAAAGGATAGGGAACTTTCAATAGCAACCTAAAAAACCCTCCTTGCTCCTAAACCCACTGAAACTCAGTTGTCCTGAAAATCTCACCATCAAACCCAAAAGTCCCCATTTTATCTATGGAAAAAAATACACACACAGATGTAAGTGAACCACCCAATGGCAAAATCAGAATAGGGTTAAAAAAGACAAGAAAAGGTCAACTTTAAAAGTGATTTGCAATTGCGAGTGGTAACTTCAGAGGGACTCATGTTTAACATTGTCTGGAAACAGAGCATCTTTTGAGTATTTGCTGAAAAGTAATACTAAGCTGAGACTCATAATGCCCACTTTATGATGTCAAAATAAAATTCTTATTTCCTAATCCTGCCTCCTGCTCATGACATCTTTCAATCTCCTGTCTAGGATTCAAAGATAGATGTTCCAGCAAAGCTTCACAACTGGGACATACTTAGCTTCCCAGGACACTAATGGCAGAACTGCACATGAACTCAGTCAGGAGACAGATGTTTGCAAATCTCATCCGAAGTAGTGAAAATGTTTAGCTCCAAAACTACAGTCAGTCTCCAAGAAAAGAAATAGCTGAACCTGGGCTAAGAGACTTACAAGACAATAGACAGTGATCACACAACCCATGAATGCAGTCAAATTTCCCCTTCTGTGGTGCTTGCAGGTGGTCTGTGTTATGGGCATGACCTGTCTGGTCAGGACTAAGCCCTCTACTAAAGGCTCCAGACAAGTGCAAATCACAAACAGGCAGAACAGGTATATAAGACCAATAGTCAGTGCTCTCTTGACTTTTCCTCCTTCAGTCAACCAATGACACATGTGCTTTGATTTTAGTAGCAGTCAGGCATGAGCTTAAAGGGGTTTGATGTTCGTTATAAGGCAAAGCCTAAGTACAGCCATGATGAAACACCTGCATCACATGAATGAAGCCTACTCATGGCTACCAACCCAGCTACACTCTCCTGGGGTATTCAGGCACCACCCCAGCTCAGTTTTGGAGTACACACTCCATCTGCATCATGCAGCAGGTCAACATTCACTGCTTACACATTCAGTTCTTAAGGCTGACACTGAGGAAAGTCAACCTTTCTGTAAAACAGTCTGAAATTTGCTAGCAAACACACACCAGGCATTTTTACCAGATTCCAGTGCTATTACCAGTTTGATACGAGACAGTAAAGCCACCCTCAATTCAGACCAGTGTAATTTTGAGTTCGGAACTCTTTCCTCTCTCTAAATGTGGCATAAACATGCCGTCATCTCCAACCTGCTGAACACAGAACGATTTCACAGAAAGCAAATTAAAATCATGAGAATCTGTAATTACAGCCCCAACCCTCAAACAAGAATCAGTAAAAAAAAAAGAGAAAAAGAAAAGTAAAAAACTTTAAAACCAACTTGTCCCCAGATATTCCAGGAAAGCATGAACCTTCTGATTTATCTCTCTGCCCTTCCAGACCCTTCTCGCCAGGAAGGTCAACAGGTTATATACCTTCTGCTGGATTAATCTACAGGAGAACAAGGGCAGCTAGCCAAGCAAAACTAGATTCTTAAAGGGACACAGCCAGCCACAGACTCTACTCCAGTTTTTAAACCATGTTCTTACAAATAAAACCTGTGACCAAAAGCAGTGGAAAAAGATGCTGCTACTCTATTTTTCAGTTCACATACTGTGTGGATAGAAGCAGAGATTTACATGTTTCACCTGCACAGCTATTTTCTTCTGATCACATAGATCCTTCACAAACAAGTGGGGGCAGAGAAATAAATAGAATTTTATTATTTTATTTTTATAAAGATAATTCAAAGAGCAGTGAGTGTGCTTGGACATAATCTTACACAAACCTCTCTTTTACTCTTTTTTTTTTCCCCTAAGGTGACAAGATTTTCAAACCAAAAGACCTGCCCAAGTCCTGCTAATCTGGTACCAATGAGCTTTATTTCAATGAGCTATGGAGATGTATGATCACGTAAAATGAACTTAAGACACATCAGCAAATCCTCCCTTTCCATTTCAGTATACACCTGTTCCATGTTCTCTTGACATTTCCTCCTTAGTTAAAGCATTCCAGGTTACAAGGGATTACACTTTGCCTGGACATCTGTCACTAATGGTTACCGTACTGTTGGAAGGCAGGCACTTTGAGGGCTACGCTGATTTATTTTCTCTTCGGCAATAGCAAAGCAGATGTTCCGAAGGCTTGCACCCAGGCTCTGAAAGGCCCTGGCACTCAGAAATACAGGAGTGTAAAACACCTACCCTTTGGCAATCACATTCTAACGAAGGTAAGAACAAGGTAATTATAAACCTAAAAGAGAACAGAAAAACAGAGCCAGTGACTCAGCCAGTAGCACCAGGAACTGGAAAACCTGCCCCTTCCTAGCAGGAAAACGTCTAATTCATATGGTGTTAAAAACAAAGGGGAGTGACTGCATCATCTCCAGAAAAAGGAGGATCCAAGGGGCAGGAACAATAAAATCAAAAACCTACCAAACCCTCCCCCCATCCCAAAAAACCCCAGGAACTCAAAACACCACCTCCTAACCCGAAAGAACTCTTTCTAATAATCTAATCTCAGATTTTGTAACGAGCTCCACGCATGCCAACTCATGGCTTTTTTACAAGGCTCTACAAAGGAACACACCGGGAATTTATTTAGCGTGGTTTTTGGCAGAAGTTGGAGAGAGAGGAGCATCCGTTACAGTAAATCCCAATAAACCTGATTGCTTCTCAAAGGAGGACAGAAATGCTGTGAAGGCAGAGAATGAAAAGAACACAATGCACAACGAAATAAGTTGAGATTTAAAATAGCATTTGTTACTCTGTACAGAAATTGCAGCTAAAAGTTACTTCAGATTGGCTTTGAAGAGTATTGATCGTATTATTAAAAAAATTAACTAATGGCTTCAAAACTATGCATAATGACATACATGATATATAATATAGGTATGATATATGATGAGATACAAACAGAACCAACAGATACAGAGGGCATCTACTGGGTTGCTGCAGGGATCTTTGCTAGTCCAGTTGTCTTTGACATCTTAATTAAAGACCTAAGACTGACTAGAGGTAATGTTAATGAAACTTGCAGGTGATACAGAATGAAGTTTACAAACACCAGTGGGTAGGAACAACTCAAAGGGTGTTAGTAAAAAAGAAAACAAAAGAAGCAAGGGAGACAAATAGGACTATGTGGAAAAAGTAATGCAAAGAAAACCCAGGGATAAAATAAAGGAAAAAGCCCTGCCAGAAGCAGGAGCTAAAGACAGGCAAGAGTGACAATGCTGAACAAATGAGAGAATTGCCTGCAAAGCAAATGCTTCTGCAAAATGACCAATGTGACTTTAATCTGCCTGGGCTCAGATATCACTTCAGGCAACGAAGAGAGATGAATCACTCCAACTCGTGGAATATTGGATCTCATTCTGACAAAGAAACACAGATAAACTGAAGAAAGTGAAAAGTATAATAAACTTCCAATAATTAGACCTAGAAAATTGAAAAATATTATTATTATAGCCTTTTTAGTAGCTTGTAAGAACTTAGAAGGTGCAAATGCAGAGAGAAAGAATAAGCAATTTATGAGAAATACACAGCAAGGCAAAAACTGTTGCAGTAGAGTAAGAAAACTTTCCTGATGTATATTGGGTGATGAAAAACTTGCCCAAGTAATTTTTTACATAGCATGGGGTGGTGGGAGGGAAGAACCGAACCGAACCAAACAAACCCCAAACCTTACACAATGAACAAAAGACAAACATAAGCTATAGGGAAAGTATAATAGCTCTTAAAAAAAATGTAATACTAAATTTTCACGTTCTTAAGATACAGTCGTGGTCAGACAAAACAGAAATCCATTTCACTCTCACAGGAGCTACTATAGACATGGTCCAAGGAACTACTTAAGGTGGAAAAAAATGGCAGTGTTGTTAAGAAAATGTTCCCGTTCTTCCCCCACCCTTCACCTCCTAGTCATCGCACCCCCTTCTCCAGGCACACCGGCACATGACCACATGATTAACTTGACTGGAGAACAGATGTGGCTGCAAACGAACTTGCTAAAAGCGAGTGTTACTTTTCCTCTGGATCAGCCCCCTGACCCGGGGCAGTGAACAGCAGTGCCAGTGTCCCTGCCACTGACAAAGCACAGAGATGCGACAAGTAAGGAAATGGGGACTTTGAGGCTCTGGGGACGAGTCCACGGCAGTGCCAACCTGAAGTCTTTGTGGACCCCGACCCCTTGGGTTACTCTGGGATGGAACCAAGGGCTGAAAGATACAGAAAAGAACACATAATACCGAGGAAGGAAAGCTGTGAATAAGCATCCAAACAGAGATGAAAGCAGCATCTCTTGGAAACTGTACTTTTCAGCAACCCTCTCAAAACTCTACTTACTCTACTTGAGTTCTGTGAAACTAACACCTGAGTAAGAAAACCAATAGCAACTGTGGTTTTATGTAAGCCACAAACAAGATAGGGTGCCCTTTTTCTCTTTAAAGCTTGGCAGTACAAGTTTCATACCATTTCCCCACAGATGTTCTTTAATACAGCAACATTTAAATGCTTATCACAATAATAGCCTAAAGTACTTCAAAACCATCGGTAGTATTAATTTAAAAATCCAAAAGAAGTGGCAGGATCCAAGACAGTGGAGAAATTCCTGGTAACCATTCTCATGCACATCTATTTGCTTCCAGGATCACCTCCAAGAGGACACAAACAACGAGCTGATAGCCCAGTTTAGAGATTGACAAGACTGTTGCATGCTCAAGTTTGAGGGAGCCATTCCCACTGGGATTTCGGAAAACCTGAAAATGTGACTGCACCCATTGCAAAAAACCCTGAAAAGGTGCCTGGCTGCCCTTCACTCTGCCAACCCAAGTTCCAGAGAAAACCACAGAGTCCCTCAGCATGCAGCAGCCCTAATAAAGAAGTCTTCCTGTATTCACTACAGGACGATCCCAGGCTCTCCTCTGTCATGAGAAAAAGCCATCGAAACCAAAAGGCTTTAATTGCACAGGTGACTGTACAGCAGCATCAGCCCAGCCCTAGCACTTGCTACATACCCGCTCTGCTTTCCCCCTTGTTCTGTTCCTCTCGCTCCTCCCCGTTACTCTCTGCCCTGTCCTGCTGCCCACTTCCTTCTGAGGGAGAACAATAAAACCCCTCACATCTACCCAGGCAGATGGACAGACAGGTGAACGAATGCTCTGCTCACTCTGCACACAGACACAGCAATCAGGTCCTGGGGAAGCCGACCAGCAATAGGAAAAGAGAAAAATAAACCAAATCCCTAAATCTCCTTTCCTCCTACTCAGCCCCCTGCACTTGAAAAGTATTTTGTGTTGTTTATTTGTAGAGGAGTCGCAGAACTCAAGGTTAGAAAGTAACGACTGTAACTCCAGGTTAAACAAAAACAAAGTTGGTAATTAGTTGTGGTTAGTTCTGAGTTTTTGTTTGTTTTTGTTAGGGTTTTTTTTTAACATAGGTGATCGTTCACTATAAAATACTTTACAGAAGTCCTTAAAACCTGTTGAGTTACACTTCTTCCCTCTTCTGCAAAAAAAGCCCCATCTTTAGCATCCCATGCAAGAATTGTTTAAACGGAATTATCTCTGTAAGATAAAAGATTACTCGGGAAAGCTTTTTGTTTGCTTTTTTTGGTGTGTGTTTGGCTTGTTTGGGGTTTTTTTTAATCCTTTCCTGTGGCATGCCACCAAAACCCAACTCTTAACTTCAGAATAACTGAACTGGGAAAGCGTTTCCTCATCTTTTCGTAAATACCCTACAACAACCTACATACCTTCTCACAGATAGGCTTCCTTATTATTTTTTTGTTCTGATTTTCCCAAAAATATCTTCTATAATTTACATTAAAATTTACTACAGAAAGTACTGCTCCACCTCTCCACACTCCCCAAGCACACCTCTACGAACCGTACAGAAACCTTTTTTTTTCCCCCTCTCCCCACTAGCGCTGCAGTTTCCAGCCGATGCGGCACGCGACCGAGTTCCCGAAGTGCCGGCGCCGGCAGCCCCTTCCCGGCGGGGGAAGCCTCCATTGAGGATATTCCCTGCTTCCTTTGTACGCCTGTGCCTCGCCTGTCGCACACGGGCGGCTCCGAACCCTCCCGCCCAGCCCGTCTCCCGCAGGCACCCGCGCCCCTTCG
>VZTH01014054.1:468719-562356 GCA_013397815.1 Aleadryas rufinucha
GGGGGGGGGGGGGGGGGCAGCGGGAGAAGGGCCGAGGCGGAGTTGGGAACAAAACCCAGCGGGGCCGGGCACTCCCCGGCTGGGGGCCGTATGTGACCGGGGCGGAGGGAACGCGGGCAATGGCCGGAAGAGGGGCCCGCGGGGGCGGGGGGCGGAAACTCCGGGCGGNTAGCGCTGCAGTTTCCAGCCGATGCGGCAAGCGACCGAGTTCCCGAAGTGCCGGCGCCGGCAGCCCCTTCCCGGCGGGGGAAGCCTCCATTGAGGATATTCCCTGCTTCCTTTGTACGCCTGTGCCTCGCCTGTCGCACACGGGCGGCTCCGAACCCTCCCGCCCAGCCCGTCTCCCGCAGGCACCCGCGCCCCTTCGACCCGCGCCAAAGCCATCGTGGGACAGCGTGTCCTGACCTGAGCGAGGCAAGAGCGGCTGCTGTTCCGCAGGGGCAGCGGGGACCGGCTTCAAATCCTCCTTCAGCTCCAGGACTTTCTGCCAAGAGAGCACTGAGCGCTGTTACTGCGCGCCTGCCCCTCGCTCCCGCCCGATCCCCACCCCCGAGCCCGCAGGGGTGGGAGCGGGGGCTGGGACAGGGGGAGCGGGCGGGTCAACCTCCCGCTCAGCATCGTCGCTGCCGCCAAGTCGCAGAGAAAGAAAAAAGTTGGCGAGGAGCGGCTCCGGGGTGGGCCCGCGGGGCTCCCCCTTGCCGGTCCCGCGGCGGCAGGGAGAGGCGAACAATGCCGAGCCGGGCGGGTGGCCGGGAGGGGATGGGATGGAATGGAATGGGATGGGATGAGACGGGATGGGATGGGAGCGGGGGGGCAGCCGGGCCGGCGGGAGCGGAGACACAAAGCGCACACTCACCTGAGGAGCGCGGCGCGGCCGGCGGGACGGCGAGCCCGGGCGGCGGCGGGGGGGTGGCCGGGCAGGAGTTTGGGAGGAAAAGGGAGGGTTTTTATTTCCCCTGGAGTTTGAAAGGAGGAAGTGAGGAATGCAAGGAATGAGAGTTGGTATGAAANGCGGGGGAAGGGGGCGGCTCGGCCGCTCTAGGAGCGGGCGGGACGCCGCTGCCTCCAGGAATCGAGAGCAGGCACGAGGCCCCGGCGCGGGAGAACTTGGGAGTGCGCGGCCCGGACGGCCGGCCTCGGATTCCCGGGAACGCCGCCGTTTGCCTGGTGCTTTCCCAGGGGCGATGGGCCAAGCGCCTGTGAGGGGGCTCCGGCCCCGGGGAGGAACACTCCCGCGCCGCCCGGGCAGGGACGCGGCTCCCGGGCTCCCCCTGCGCGCCAGGCGCGGCCCGGCGGCTGCGGAGCCCCTCAGAGACGGGCCGTGATTTCCACCCGGCACCGCGGAGCCGCTGGGGAACAAACGGCCCCAGCCCGGCAAGGCAGCGGAGCTCTCCCCAGGGCAGCCCAGGCAGCAAAGTACCCGCCCAGCCGCAAAGCGGTGTCCCCCTGGCTTTTCTCAGGCTCACGTAGTAGCTGCTCCGTTACTGTCCGTTCATACAGGAACGCCAACGTGCTGTGCTGCGCTAGAATATGCTGATATGAGACTGAGAGTTGCACTAGGGTTGGAAAGCCGCATCCCCAAAACAAAAGCAGTAGGAAACCAGCAAGTTTAGTAAATGTGACTACATCCTGGCAGCAGCTCTGGGAATGCAGCTACATCAGCAAACCAAACTTTTTCATGGCTCCAGCAGGTGATTTTGTCACAGGTGCCTGGTGTGCACGTAACTATCTGTGAAGAGTTGTAACACGGTTCGCTTTCTTTAAAACTTCAGTATATTGAAGAAACTGAGTTCTTTTGTAAGAACCCAAAGCTAAAAAAGTTCCTAACTCTTTCAAATTGCAGAGAAAATTGCAGAGACCTGGAAACGGGGCCTAAATGAGTCCTAAGGCCTCAGGAACCAGATGGCAAACCCCATCCCTTTCATAAAAATAAGGTTTTCTGATACAACTGTAGGAATGGAGAGTATACACAATATAAATAAGATGATGATACAAAATACAGTGAAACTATTTGAGGGGATTTTTTTTGTTCGTTATATAAAGCCCTGTAATTAATTAATTTAGCTCCTGTTTCTATTAAGCCATATGTATTTAAAAAAACCCCATGTATATGAAAGGTAGTTCACTTCTCATCACATATATTCACAGGGAATTCTCGGCCAGGTCTCATAATTATGTGACTAACATATTGTTTTGCTCCCATTTCCTTGCCAAATCAACAGAGCTCAAAGAGAAGGAATTGAAACCTATTCCTTCCTGTGAATCATCACACAAATTGTTTGCTGGACTTCAGTCAGCTGCAGATGGAAACTCACTCAGGAGAATACAGGTTTTTTAGTGGGGGGTTGGTTGGGATTTTTTACTGAAAGTAATGCAGAACCAAACTATTCTGCTTAGAACAGAAAGCAGAGAGAGGTGGGGAAATGTATCAGACTTAATTCCCCAACCCTATTTGTACTCTGGGTGATTTTCTTACGCAGCTTTTAAAATAAAGCCTTTTTTTCCCCACAGTAAATTCGTATTAGTTTCCCTATGATAAATAAAGGGCTCCATTCAATTAAGCTTTAAAAAAAACACCTTTGTTTTCACCAGAATTTTCAACTGTTTTGTTGCAGACAGTGCAATAGGTCGCCTTGTATGGAAATGTTACTTGAATCAAATTAAATGATCAAAAATTCCAGCCTTTGGAATATAATCACCCATTTATGTATTCTCTAAATTGAATGTTAAATTTCCAGAACAAGTTATGGTTACCATAGTCTTTACCTTAATGCATGTTGGTGAAGTTAGTTTGCTTCTGGATTTTTCTCCCATTTTGGAACAAAAGAAGTGACCTCCAGCTGCCAGTGAGGAAATAATAATTCTATATAGAACATGTTAAGGGATGCAATGAGAAGACAGAAACCATAGAGGGTACAGTTCAAGAGATACAAGAGTTAACACTGGTACAGGATCTCTGCCTTCTTTCCTGGCAGGGCTTTCAATTCTTGCCACCCCATAGCAGTAGCCAGCTCTTTTCCCTGTTAGTAAGGGAGCCTCACACACCAGCGTTGCTTTTCTACTCTTCTTTGTAACAGTACACTGGGCCAAATCTCTTGGCCCTAGGATTACTTAAGGGACTTTCTTAGTTCTGAACTAGTTCCAAACTGCAGTTAAGTACAACAGTTTGATCCTGTGGCAGAGAAGATGAGATTGCTGACTCTGCCAAAGTAGGAATCTCTCCATAGTTCCATTTCACAGGACTACACACGAACTCTTAACTCAACTTGTAAATCACAGGGAAGGCTTTGCTTGTCTTCTATACCAGGAACAGGAAACCTAATTCAATGTCAACTGAGAGATTTACAGAGCTGTTAATATCACCAAATAAAGGTGCACACTAAGTGAAGTGTAATATAATAATTATGCTAACAGTAACAAAACCTCCTGTCCTACTGCTACCAAATTCAGCAGCAAAACTTCAATGAGAGTGAGAGAAAAGAGCACAAACTTATTCACTGTCTTTTATGTTTGTGACCCAAAGAGCCTATAGCAGCTTAGGAGCCATTTCCATCTGCTAGGCCTGCCTTTAGAATTCAAATTTAACCATTCAATATCCTTCTCTATTTTAAGATCTCTGGTATTTTAAGCATGTTACATTTGCATGTATGCAACTAGTATTACTGTGTTAAGAACAAATGCCCAGTCATGTTTCCCACTTAGTTTTCTCTCCCCTCTAAGACTAATTTGGCTCAGATGGAAATAGTGGGAAAAACAGAGGTGCTTGAAGAATAGGGTTTTCATGTTGAGAGCTGTGCCAGTTTCTGATTATCAGATCCATCATATCTCCTCTTATTGAAGTTCATACATCTCTCAGTGGAAATAGGAAAATATAACCACTTCAACTTGATGTTCTTCCTAGCCTTGTATTACTTCAGTACCTGATTCAGAAAAATATGTTCATGTACTTCAACAGTTGAATGTGTTCAGATGGAAGGTAGGAAAATACAGTAAGAACCCTCTCAAATGCCCTAACTGGATGCTGGGAAAAACATTAAAAACACAGGGCAAAGAAATGGAACCAGCTTAAACAATCAAATAGAAACCAAGAACTACAGAGTAAGACCTCATAATGGCAGGGGAAAAGTATTAGAGAGACTAACCTTACATTTATTCCCAGACTTCTAAGTGTATGGGAAAAAAACCCATAACACCACAAAGAAAGAAAACTAAGAATTACAAAGGAAAAGAGGGAGTAAGAATACATTATATTCAAGAAGATAGGAAGAAACGGAGGTAATGTCATAGAGAAGGAACAAAGTACACCCACAAGTGACAGCAAAACAAAAAAAATAGAATTAAAGACTTTTCAATATATAAATTAGTTTATTTTCATTTAGATATAAAAGTTATAAATACAATTAATGTAAAACAGTATCTGATAAAGACCACTGAATCAGTTCATCTGTCTGCATAATTTGACTGAGAGGCCATGACAGGATCGTTTGATGTCAACAAATAGCTTGAAGAGCCACTGCTGACAAGCCTAATTAAGTAAAGGGATGCTACTGTGGCCTTCTGAGCACACAGAAAATCATCTTGAATCAGAAGTTAGCATTCTACCTTCAGGCCACCCCAAAATAACATAAGGCAATTTCTTTCACACATTCCTAGTCAGAAAAATAACCAGACAGGTACACAAACTGACTTCCTTTTCTGGATGGGCAGAGAAAATGCAGAACCATCAGCCAAGACTTCAGAAGAGGACAGCTGGAAAACACTGCCAGGTCTCATCCTGATGAGCAGGAAGTACACAAAGGCACAAAACAGATCCACAGAATTCAAGCTCTCTTCACTGACTGCTTTTCTGAAGATCATCTAAGAAGATATCTCAGCAGCTACTGAAAAATGGTCATCTGAGAGATACAGGAGCTGGACTTCTCAGCCTCAATTCATATTTTACAGTTAAATACAGCATTTACACATGATTATGATCATTATTCTTTCTGGCAGTATCAGAAAACGTCTTCACAAAGTTTAGTTAATTTGAAAGAGCAAGTGATATCTACCGCTGCAAAGACTCCAGAGACCAAAAGCAATATATCTGTTCTCTGCAGCTTGAAACAGAGTTAGTCTGCTGACAAGGACAATATCCGAAGCTGGAGAACACCTAATTCTTATCTCAGTAGACTTTTCCAAGACCATTGTGAATGTGTGTAATAGGCAAGAAGCAGGCAAGACAGTAACCAGTCTCTGCTTCAGTACACAGAAGATGTGTGCACTGAGGCCTCCAGGTCACGCTGTGCTGCCATCCACTCTGATGAGTTAAGGCCACATGAATCAAGCGTTCCATGCTGTGACACAGTCTCCACACTGTACATCCAGTATTAAAAATGGAACACTGGAAGGACACATTGCAAAGCCTCGTGGTACAATTACATGAAACCTACCAATGCCTTTGAAAATACCTGTAATCTCTTTTTGAGGTAACTCTTTCTTATAGTCAGGTTAAAATTATTTATATAAAATCTACTTTAATATGTCATGCCTTGAGATAATCTCAGGTTAAAAAAAATAAGATTGGTCACAAACTTATACCTAAAAACATAGCAAATTTCATGAACAATGGGGAAATTAAAAAATATTTCTGTTCAGTTTACAGTGTAGATTCAATCAATCAGAACACTGCTTTTCAGAAGTGGTACTGTATATTGTTATAATACTATCTTCTGCCAAATTCGGTCAGATTCTATCATCTCTTCGGTCTCATTTTTCACATGGTTAGAAATAACAGAAGTAGCAATGAATATAATATCACCAACTGAAAAGGGAGTGTTTGAGATTTGACTGTTCTTCATTTGGTAAAAAGACTGTCAAGGGATAGAGAGAAATTAGAATACTGAAAGGGAAATGGAGTATTAGTCTTAGCAGAGTAATCATTCCACAGAGTAAAAGTGTTGTATTAGAGCCAATGTCTTATTCCAGCTGTTCTCTTTTTTTCTGAATTCATCTGATTAAGAACTCTTGAGAAGCATCATCTCCCAGGCTTTGTGGAAGCTTCAAGGTAAATGAACATTTAGCCATTATTTTTCTAATCCTAGCTGCAAGGAGTTCCAATTAGTGGGCTTAGCCCACTCTCATGCAGCATCTGTAAACAAGGATTGTAAAAGCAGAATCAACACCAATGAAAGAAACATCACCTAGATTTCTTGCTCTTCCACAATCCGTACAGAGGCTGCTCCTAAGGTGGTCTACTGTCAACTCCCACAATGGGAAAGCTGGACTTGGTCTTCTAATAAGCCTGCAGAAGTCTGTCCTCCATTTCCCTTCCAATATGCTCTTCATTGCTACACCTGGAACTCTTACAAGATGTAGGGATGGGAGTGAGTTCCACGTTTCAAGTCTGTTGTCCCTCATTCACAGACCAATTTACTATCAAAGCTGGAGAGTCCAATAGCAAAGGCCTGAAGAGCACAGAGAGGGTAATTATAGTCCAGAGTGAACACATCTTCTGCTACACGACCAAACTGCATCACGATGTAGTCAGCTGGGGAGAAAAGACATTCAGAGATGAACAATTTCACAGTGAAGCAAAAGAAAAAAAAACAACAACAGCAAAAACCCAAACAAAACCCAACCACAAAAACCCCACACATCTAACAGCCCCAAATATATGCAGTTGGTGTATCCATCCTTTCCCACCACAGTAGCCTTGAAATCTGTCCTCTAGAGTGACTATGCTATTCTAGAGATTACTTTTCTTCTCAGAACCAAAGTTCAAACCATTCTTTTGCTTGCCTGAAGGTCCTGTATTAAACCTTTTCTTTCACTTCAGGAAGCTTTCATTTGCCCCCTCTTTTGCTGCAGTTATGGACAGCAGTGTCTTCATCCACCCCAGAAAAAAGGAGGCCTTATATAATTTTCCTGACAGCTCAGAAGCCCCCAGTAATCCTGAGCTAACTTCCTTTACCCAGTTTCCCTTCTCTAGGAAGGTGTCCTATTCCTCCCAACCCTCATGAAATAAATTAGGTTTTTCCTGTTTGAATAAGTCTCTCACACTCTCCACCAGACTCTTACGGTCATTGTCATGGACAATCTGGAAGTTCTTCACTGAGGCCTGAGTGACCCTCCCATGGAAGTTCAAAACATAGGATTGAGTATCATCATTCCAGACTGGAGCCTTGTTGTGCAACTCAATGAGGTTCTCTAAATTTTTGTTCTGCCATTTTGACAGCAGACCCTCATGCTCCTGTTCAGAAGAAAGAAATACATTTATCAGATTTGGAATGGCTCTGCCTTTGAGCACTACCTCTCTCATGTGTGTACTCTGTCACTTAAAGGTCATTCCCTGTTTAATGAAACACAATGACATCACCTAAACTCAGTCCTACCGAATACTTTCTGCAAGTACCAGGAAGATGCTTTCATAGATTCCCAGTCCAAGCATTACTTTTCACTCAATAAAGTAAAAAGAGTGATAGGGAAGGAAGTGTGTGAACAGCAAAGGGAACAATTCAGAGTCCACAGATAACTGCCGTCCTGCTGACGTGAATCCCTTCTGAATCTCATAATCTTTCTCTGATCCTGTTGCATCCAGTTTCCATTTCTAACATTCTAAACTCTGAAATGAAAAAAAAAAATCTACAATTAACTGCACAGTGCCAGGCCCTGAGGTGCTTCAGTAGAAAGTCCAAAGGCTGCAGCAGGATATGAGGTTAAACGTCATCCTCTTGGGTCTAATGAGTGATGCACAGTATGAAAACCAGAGAGAAATAAAACCAAAAAGATGCAAAAAGGAAGTAAACCAGCACATTAAATTTGAAAAACAGTGAATTACAAGGAGATTCAGGTTGTAGTGAAATATGACATATGATTTCATTTTAAAAGTTCTGCAACAAATAAAATCCAAACTACATATGCCAAAACTCTGAAGAAAAAGTATCCAAGCTTAAGCTACTATCAGGAAAAAATGCTCAGAAAACAACCTGTTATGGAGGTCTGACTGATATGGCTATAGTATGTGCTTCAGTATTGTACAAAGATACTATAGTGGATTTTTGAGGATAACCTAAATAAAACTTCCTGTTCAGTTTAGTTATTTTTTTAGTTTTATTTTTATTTACGTTTTAAAGATGTAAAACAAACCCCTGAGAACTGGCACCAACAAAGTGCATTTAGATTTAGAGGAGAAAAGTAAAGGCAGGGCCACAGGACCATTACTGTACTAATGGGGGAGATGGCAACACCAATTGAATGACAATGAATAAACGCCCATTTCCAGATACAATTTTTCTGACCATTCACAAGAATTAAATCTCTTTTCTGGGCTCTCGTGACTCTCAACTTCCATTCTTGAAGATTTTTTTCTCTGACCTCAGGAAATACATTATTGTCCCACTCATATCTACTTAAAACATGGCTGCAAATACCATTTTCTAGCTTAAAACATCAACCCCATCTTTCAGGTGGTACCTCTTCTTTCTACCTTTTGGTCTTCTGTCACCAAACATAAAACCCACATTAAGGGAGCCTAACAATTTTCATCACACACCTTAACATACCTTCAGATACGGTTCTGTAAGCATTTAGCTATAACACCCCTCATATGTATGAGAAATCCTCACTAAATGGTCACAATGAAACTCTCATCCCTCCTTCTCCTTAAAGAATCCTCCTTTTCCGTTTTTCCTACAAAAAGGCTAACAGCATTCTGATCAAAAATGTATTTATTCTCTTACTATTGCACCAGCAGTACCTTATCTATCTGTTGCAATCCACATCCTGGCTAAGAATGCAAGCTCCTGGGAGAAGCATGTGAGTCCTGTGTTCATCCAACCCTCAGCATAACAGGGTCCCACCATGAGGGCAGCTTATAGGTGCAACAACAACAACATAGAGAGAAGTAAATAATATTTAGGCTGACCAAAGGACCCGTAAGGATACAAACACTGTAAAAGGCAAGAACAAATTAAATCAACACATTTAGGCTACATTGTACTTACTCTCCAGGAGACTTGCTAAAGCCCTGCCTACTAAAAACCCTGATTGTCAGTAACACCCAGGCCTCTACAGGGAAGTTTTTAACCTCGTTCTTCAATTTGAAACATGACCAAACTTCATAACTCACATTTCGTGGACGGATTGGAATTCGCTTATGATTCATGTTCATTCCTGGAATGATCACAGACATTTTTCTGGGACCCTTAAATCCTAAAATATTCGTTTCCTGAAAGGCAAGGAAAGCCATTATTTTCAGTAGACTAGATACTTCACCCCAGAGAAGGAAAGACAACAAAACTCAGCCTGTATCCCCATTTGCATTAGTTTTTAGAGTTGTGCTGGCTACAACTGTAGCAGCAGTTATCTAACTGCAACTGTGTTTAATCACTGAGAACTACTTTCTCTCCCATTCTCATTTAGAGAACAGTGTTAGGAGATATACATGGTATTAACTAATTTGGAGTGCATTTCTTAGCCTACTGAAACATTTACAACAAAATTAGACAAGTGCAATTTCCAGGCATAAGTTTTTTGCATTTGAGGCAATAATGTGTTGAAATCTTGCTCGTGAACAAGCCTTAAGTATGATAAAAGGCAAAATATCTTTGACCTGAGTCTATGTTGTCTGTGTATCACCAGTTAATCTAAAATGCTTCTGAACAATGAATGACATTTTTCTTCAGGTGTTGTTATTTGTGTTTAAGAACACACCTACAATCTTCTCTCAAATCATACTGGTTTATAAACGTTTAAGAACAGACCTTGGAAGGGAAGTATTCACCAGCTATCCAAGCTTCAATCTTAAAACAAGCAGATTTTTCCAGAGTACTGAAGGAGACTGCTCCAAGGGGATTGAGTACAAAGAGCAAAAGAAAAAAGTCCAGGTATTCTCAAACTGTTCATTAAACAGTATCAGCCAAAATCCAAGGGTCCATTTAAAGTGTTCCGTAGCAATGTCAGTGATAACCTTTAAAATTCCCAAAGACCAATTAAAAAGCCAGAATCTTTTAGAAGTACTGAATTGATTGACAGAAGTGATACAGCTTCTCCTAGCACGTTAATGCATTTTGCA
Source organism: Aleadryas rufinucha (assembly GCA_013397815.1). Lineage (NCBI taxonomy): Eukaryota > Metazoa > Chordata > Aves > Passeriformes > Aleadryas > Aleadryas rufinucha. The sequence goes on from VZTH01014054.1 coordinate 478,771, forward strand.
GAAACAGACAAAGGTCTTTGGAGCTGCAGCCTCTATTACTTCACTTCAAAAAATCTAGGGGCATGTATAAGAATGAGGGTACTGATTTTATTCCTATTTAAACTTTACAAACTTCTTGTAGGTAAAAGTTCAGAATTCTGAAAAGCTGACTTTATATTAATTGGCTGTGCTCATTCTAACACCTTGGTGTGTCCACCTAGGTAGGAAACTGAAGAATACTATATACAAAGAAAACATCTAGTGACGCTTCTGTAAACAGGCTAGTACTGGAACTATCACATCAATTTTTTCCCAAGTGCCATTAAGATCAAGAGCAAAAGCAAAAAAATAGAGATGCTGCTCCAGTAGGCTAATGCATCTTTAAACTTCCGTTACCATACCTGTAAGAAAAGTAAAAATCCTTCCACTTGACAGCCAATGTTTTGTAGAGAACCTTAAATTTTACTCAAACTATAGGACTGGAATATGAAACAATGTGACATGAGAACTGTCATGTAATTCTATAGTGTCCACAAGTGCCTCCTCACTCTGAATCCTATATTGAGGGGATTCACAAGAGCAGAAGAACATTGCTAAAACAGAGCTAGTGAATCACAATTTATCCTGGAAACACATCCTTACCACCAGCAAACTGCTACTGAAATAAAACCAGCTCCCTCCTATCCCTCAAAATGCCTTTGGTTCTGCAAAAATTAATTCTGCTTCACAGAGTATTCCCAGTTCCTTCTCAGGGTCTACCAGATACCAGCTGGGCAAGAGGCAGTTCATACTGTGGCTGGCTCCATGTAAAGGATGTGCTGACTGGCCACACACTGAATAGGTCAGATAAGGTCATAAGGATGTTAGTGTTTCTCCCACTCCTGGCATTGATTTTTTTTTTCTTATTTTCATTAAACTTGTGAGAATTTCTCTGTGAGGCCTCTGCCCCTTGTTGTATCTGGTTGAAATTGGTCACTTGGTTCCAAAGTTAAGTGGAGGAGGCTGGCAGCAGCAGGAGTTTGCAAGCTGTGTTTCCTCGGTAACCAGGCACAAAGAAGGGGGCAAAAAGGGAGCGGCAGTACTTACGTAACAAATAGCTGCAAGCTCCTGTCTTGTATGAGCCTTTTCCACTAGACTTTGTGCCTTGACTGGGTTAACTCCATGGTCATAGACTGTAAATTTGGTTCCCATGAGGTTTGACCTAATGTCAGGTTATGGAAAAACACAGGAAGAGAGGCATCAGTAGAAAGTTCTGTCATCTTCTGAAGGTATTTGTATAGCACAGCAAAAACCCGCATCTCCTGCCATCTGAATCTTCCTGCTGCCAGCTCAGTAAGGAGCTTCCACAATGTGCCCATGGTGACCCTGTAGCCTATCCTGGAAAAGCATCTAGACAATTTCTTCTCTGAGTTGCCACAGTGAATGGTAATGCTGAAGAAGGCTGCCAACCCAAGTGAATACAGATTACATTGAGCAGAACACCAAGTTCATTCTCTCTGAATTTATACCAGATTGCCAGTCATAACCACAACTCAATTAAAATTAAAATCCTATCTCAACTGTCTATAGTTTTCATCTGTGGTTCTCACCTGAGTTTTCCAATGAAACTTTCCCCTTTCCGAGATAAATCAGTTGGGTCAACTGATATGAGGTAATTGGATGTTTTGCTCTTCTTTCTTTTTCTCCCCGCAAGAAGGAATGTCTGGAAATACAAAACTTTGATCAAGACTGGTGCTTTGTAAGAATGCAGAGGCATTGCTACCCAAACTGTTTTCTCTCCATTTCCTATATGCATTCCCTTTTTTGTTCTGTGCTAATATTATTGTCTCCACAATTTTGTTCTCTTCCAAAGTGCCCAGCCTGAAATCCTATCCCTCCATCAGATCACTCGGCAGTCTAGATTTAATGCAACTGTCCTTTCTAGTCTTCTCTCCTTTTCTTCTGGAGCAACTCAGTCTTCCTGCTCTATTTTAACATTTAAAATGTTTATACTTTTTAAATTTAATCTTTCAATGTATTATGGCTTTTAAACCATAATATAATGCTAATTACATGCTAATTCCCTCCTTAGTACCTTGGCCAAATATAAGCTGTCCTCATCCGCATGACGGCAATCCTCAGCTACTGGATTCTTACCAGAAGCTCTCCCTTGCACCAAAAATATTCTGTGGTAGGAGTACAACAGCCAAAATAATGCGTGCTGCTTCCAATACCTTTTTGTTGTCATCTCTTTCCAGATGCATGTAGTAAGTAGGGAAGAGCCCCCGGTCCATTCCCTTTTTATCTCTAGTGATTCGACACTTGACACTAATCCCACGGGGTGCAGGGCGCAAGGCAAAATCCTCCAAGTTCTCCACTTCTCCCAGCTGTGCATCTGCCTGAGGGGATGGACTACAGGAAGCACCTGTTTCCTATGGGAAGAAGCATCATATTAGCAAATTAATAACACATCAGAGACTCTGGTATTCCACAAGAAAATACTGGTTTGTTGAAACGTAAGATATCATGTCTCCAGAAGATACTGGGGAAAGGAAGGTTAAACAAGATACCACCTGTGTTTCCTCAGAAGAAAGCAGCTGAAGGTTTTACTGAGGAAAGACTAGATCTCCAAGGGGAAAAGAGAAAAAGTACCCATTAAGCAGATATGAGTGATTTGCTAGAAAGGGGGAAATAAGATGAGATGCTGTAAATATTCTAAGGAAAAAACCTTTGCTTTTAGAACTTCAAACACTGTGGAAAATAAAACAGTATGATAAAGCAGGACTGAGAGATGCTGCAGTAAGACAGGCTGGAATTTTGTGACTGAAATGAGTGCTGAGATTATGTTGGTTCAGAACAGTAGCAGAAATGGAGTAAGCTGCTGGTGGAACCACACCAACTAAATGTTGGAAGAGCCTTGGAACAATGTGTATAGTCAGGATGCATAGGGTCATCAAAGGAATTGGAATTCTAATGGAAATCTGGTACAGATCATTAAAGTAATTTTTTCTTAGAGGTAGCTGAATCCTGTGAATTGTAGCACCCAAGAGATTCCTCTTTGACTGGGCCTTCAAGACGAAGTTGCAGGTTTATCCCCATTCCCAGCTACAGCCAGTAGAAAACCTGAGTGAATAGCATAGACATACACATAGATTGGAAATTCACTAGAGGGTTTCACCCCTTCCCACCCTTCAGCACCCACCACCCTGTATCTCCAGCATTTTGCACCCACAGCCCAGTCTCCCAAAAAGCTGACACCCAGACCTCTTGCACAACTCCCCTACTAGTGCAGGGCAACATACACACAGTCACCTCACAAATACACTCACATGGGTCTTTCCCACAGCAAGGACTTTGAAGGGTGTCCAGCATCCATGTTCAAACCCCATGGCCTTTATCTGGTCTGAGCTAGCTCAGACCCTCGGTGTTCCTGATGCTGGTCTCTTCCAACTCACTGGCTAGTCCAGCACATAATTTGTCAATGTATGTATGTATATATGTATGTATGTATGTATGTATATCTCACACACACACATGAACACATTCACACAAGAAACAGAAGTGGAGTTTCAGAAGAGAGTGGGACATGCTGAAGTAATCAAGGCACAAGGCTTGGGCAGATAATCATACTGTTTTGCAGTTGTTTACCCATATCTGATGCCTTTTACACCCTTTAATCCCTGTCTTCCCATGATTATTACTCCCTGATCCACCTTAATACCTTTCTTTTCCCTCTTAAGTTCCTTCCCCCAAACATCCCATATAAAGTTTGTCCAATCCCAGCATTCTCTGTACCATTCCAAAATTCTGTTCCCCTTTGTATCCCACAAAAAATGCTATAAACTTTCAGGAAGACATCCCTCCTATGTTTGCATGGCATTTCAGAGCTTCTCTAAGTCATTTTGGTGAATTTTGCAGAGACAGTGGCCCAGTCTGTCTCCTTTAAGGGTAATAGTGCTGACTCACTGTGTTCCCATATTCAACGATTAGGCTCCTTGGGATCTTCCACCCACAATTGTTCCTTTGATCATTGCTAAGGCTTTATGTTTAACTCAATGTCCCTTCAGTCAGATAACCTGATAATCTTGACCTTCCTCTGCTTTCAGGGAATAATATTGCTGGCTACTGTACTTGCAGCTACTATATTTTAACCCAGTGCTCCAGGGGCTAGCACTAAAATCAAGCATGTGCCCAGTGCTTATCAGAAATGGATTTCAAGACACTTACTACAAAGGACTTCTCGCTGGATGCAGAACTAGGCCTCTCAGATTCAGGGTATGGTGAATGAGATACTGGTCTCTTACTAGCTTCTTCCTCTTCTGTGTCCTCCTCATCAAAATTCAAACTGCCTGAAATTCCTGTCGGAATACAGGATCAAACATGCAATCTCTGAAAGAAGGTGTCATGAGTTCATGGCATCAGTAATTCATATATGACTCTTGAATACCTATTCACACTCTTAATTTCTGTTGTTACAACCACTGATTTTCTTCATGTGCTGTATCTCTTCCTGAGCCTAGTAATTCAAATGCCTACTGTTATTTTGCAGCAGTCACTGTGCAGATGATTAAGCAGCTATCAGGCCTTTATTAGTATGGATTTTACTTGATATTCCATGATGTAACATATTGCTTAGTTTATGTCATCACTGAATTAATTCTGCCTATTTTCATGCAAAAAAGTCCTCCATGTCTTAAGAGCAACAATAAAAGGAAATCCAGATCAATATGCTGACACCTATCCTGTAAGTTGGACTCTGTACAGTTTACATCCTTTACCATTTCTCCTTAGTCTTAAACACCTTGAAACAGAGTATGTCAATTTTTCATTAACAGACCCTCCTGTTCTTACATCAGTACCAAAAACTCAGGTCCATAAATACTAATAATGATTTGATTTCTAAAACTGAATCACAGTCTGAGAAGTTTCAGGACTCATTTAATCTTAACCTAAGCACAGTCATGTAGAGATGACTGTGGGTATATAACTAAAATAAGTCTGCATAAAAACATTTATAAAGAGCCTCTGTACACACCACTGTTCGTTGTGTCCTTCCACTTGGAACTGCATCATCAATTGGACATTAGAAAGAAGTTCTTCACAGAAAGGGTGATTGGGCGTTGGAAAGAGCTGCCCAGGGAGGTGGTGGAGTCACAGTCCCTGGAGGTGTTTAAGGAAAGGCTGGATGTGGCACTCAGTGCCACTGTCTAGGTGACAAGGTGGTATTAGGTCCTAGGTTGGACTCAATGACCTCAAAGGTCTCTTCCAACCAAATTGATTCTGTGATTCTGAGATTTTGTTCTGTGATTCTTTTATTTAATTTGGCTGTAGAAAGGAAATGTACATAAAGCATTACAGAAAATGAACACAGTCATCCTGCTAAACTGAATTATTTTCTGAGAACCAATATTATAACAATGCTCTGACATGGCACTGCAGAGAAGGGGCACTGCTGGAAGTCTCAGATGAAACAGAAAAATCCAGTCTTAACAACCTGTCAGTAAACTTCCCAAAGGACGTTTGGGAAGAGGAAAGGCGTTGACCCTAATAGTCCAGCCAATTTCAAAATTCACTGTTTATATTCTACCTCCACTAATTTCCTCTGAAGTTACTGGATATTCTCTCCTGTTTCCTTTTCTAACTCTTGTGTAATGTTGCTATCTGTAGGTAAGCAGCTGTGGCATCTGACAACTGGATGAGAATACCTCTGTATGTGACAGTACCTCAATACATGCAGTGTACTGGAAACATTCTGGGAGACAAGCTCTGCAAAACAAAAACAAGCTGTATACTAAATTAAACACTAGCCATTATTTTGCTGCAAAGTGCTTAGGCTGCATGTAACAAAAAAAAGGTTTCCTGTAGTACTGGCAGCAACTTAAGATATTTGGCAGACAGAGCTTGACACTCCACTAGGAAATTACTCAATGGGATATAATTATTGAATATATAACTTGAAAACCGCTGTTAGTGACAGCCTCTGACTCAGAAAAAAACACCTTTCTTGTTAGTCTCCTCAAGAGTTAAATCATGGCATTTACTGAAGGGTCCTGCTGTTGTGAACATATTCAAGCATTTTACCAAGATATAACATATCTGGAATAAAAATACCCCAAACTTTAGTAAAATGTGGTATAGCATTTTGTCAGCAATTTCCTTGGAAAGACCAGAAATTATACAGCACATTGAGAAACCCTTAAAATATAACTGGTATGGTTCAAATAATATCAGGAGCACAGTGCAGCACTGCACTTCCACATGCTGTAGAATCTATTAGCTCTTTTAAAAGTGATATCCTACAGATATTTGTTTCATGATTCCACATTTTTTAATGCCACTGAAATAAAGTCGTAAAAGTAGAAGAGCCCCAAAAAAGACATTTGCCCGTTATTAACGCTTACCTCGTTTCTCTAATATTTCTTGCAGATCTGGCTTGCCTGCTGTGTCTGTTACAGCCTCTACGTCATTTTCCTTATCTGCATTGTCTTCTGGCTTGGTAGATCCAGCAGACAGAGTTTGGAGCTTGGTCCCCAAATCATGCACTTCTGATTTCAGGAAAGCAGCTGGTCCATCAATGCCTGCAGGCCAAAATGAAACAGAATTCTAAAGTCTATTTTTTATGGCCAAAGATGCATCCCAGGATGGTGGCTCTTTTCATCTTCCCTTCCTCTAGCATCCATTTAAAGTACTGAAATACACTTGTTCAGTTTTTGTCAGAAGGCTTGGGAGGAGTCAGGCTTGACTCTGGTACAGACTGCCTATTACTTTAAACGTATCAGTTATCAGTTTCTCTCCATTTAAATAAAGTGATTGTATCAACCTTTTTACAAGGGCTTAAGCAATTAAAACAAGTTGTATTTGTCATGCACATCGAGTTTTCAATTTATTTACAGACATCTCCCTTATTTTCTTTTCCTTCACGATGTTTGTTTGCTCCTGTGCTAGTGAGTACTCTACAGTGAACATCACAAATCAATTTGATAAAAGTATTTCTAGCCATAGGCAGAAAAAACCCTCTATCTTTTGGTTAGAATTAAATTTCCATGTTTAAACCATACAACACAGCTGTGCACCACACTTCCCAATTGGTGGAGGCATCTTGATGTCACGGTCTGGCCTAACATTTTAATATGTAGCACACAATACGTAAGTGTAGTTCCAGCTTTGGATTTCTTGTTTTCCCACTGTTTTCCTTCTTAAAACTTTACTGCTTTATCTAGGCATTGTATTTCTGACATGTTTACTGCTGTTATCACTTATTAATAGGATTTGTTTGCACTGAGGAAGCCCCAGAACTACAGAAGGTAGTGAGTGAGCAGTTAAGTTTTTATTTGAGTATTACTGAAGACGTCCACCTTACAAGTTATACCAATCTTATCTCTCATTCTCTTCTTGACTTGAAAGTGTCTTTTAACAGAAGCTTCCTCACACCTGATTTTAAACACATAAATGCTACCATAAACACAACCGCTTTCCTTCCCATTCTATGATCCTGAAAGGCATCTGGTGAACAAGAAAAATATTTAAGAGAGAAGGGATAACATAGTTCCAAATGTGATCTTCAAACCAGGTAATACTCATTTGTTTGGGGGTTAAAATTCTACTGTGCCTATTAATTTGCTATCAATACAATGCTTGTATTATAACACCCTGCAACAGCACACATCTCCAAGCCTTAGAATGTTTCCCACTACTTTCTTGATAGGCTGAGAGGACGCTGGCTCTCATAAACAACTTCCTGACACTTCCACTGGATTGTAAGGATTTCATTGCTGCTCTTTTTATCTCCTTGTGACATGGGAGTCCTAAGGCTCTCACTACTGCATTTCTTTTCACTCCTAAAAGAATGGTTGCTATTTTACTGTAATGTTTTCAGGCCACCAAGTTACTGCCTTTGGCCCTGACAGCACTTCGTGCTTTTGACTTTGTGGACCACTATAGCTTCTTTGTCATGTTTCAATTTTCTCAATGAAGCCTACAGAAAATAACAGATGAGGTAAAAACCATCAAGAACTTATCATAGTGTTTACAACACTTTTTGTTTGCTTTCTCTACTTTATCATTCAGCCATGTGCAATCTTGAGATGGAGTATGCCATGACACCATAAGGAAAAGTACAAGCAGTCCTATTGAATTATTTTATTTTCTTTATCTTACACCTTCAGAAGATTTTCTTACTTTGGATTCATATGTCCCTACCTTTATAGAAGTTGCCAGCCCATTTCTACAGTTCTCCTAGCCTAACCCAAGGGAGAGATTACTCAAGGACATGAGAGGATTTCCAAGTGTCACAAAAATCAAGGTGAGGTTTTTGTTTGCTGTTGCAGTTTAGTATTGCTCAACCATACTGTACAACAATTCAACTTTTGTATATAGAAAAGTATGTAATCAATCTTATCACTTGACCCCTGCCACAGCAAGTAAGTGTCCATCTGTGACATAATGCATGCACTGGGATTTTGGGGAACACTGTTGCAATCAGGTTGATTATTTACCATGTAAAACAACATCACTGTGGACAGGGGTAGGATTTTCTACTAAAGGAGTCTGCTCCTCGCACCCTTTGGGCTTTGACCTGCGCAGCTTGGCCTCAGGATTTGGCTGTACCATCAACGGATCGAGACGTTTCTTCCTCTGCTTCTTCTCTAGAAGGGCTCTCTGTGAAATAAAGAAAAGCAGGAAACAGATGAGTAACCACATCTAGAGAGGGAGAATCCATGCCTCAGCCATTGGCAATGACATGCCCCTGATGAGAATCTCAACTAAACCTGAAATATTCTTGCAATCTCTTACAAAAATCCTACACACAGCTATCACCGTGGCTTTGGAGTGAGCTACTGCCTTTGATTCTCCATGAGAGGTTGACACAGACACCTGCTTGTTTCCTGACCTGTCTTGAGACTACCAATTAAATCCTTTCACCAAGTCTAAAATGCAGGAATCTTTAACACAAATAGACAAATTCAGCAGTCATCCATAATCCAGTATGAAGCAGTCAGGACTTGCAAAGGAAAAGGTTTTTAGGTCAAAAGCTATCATTTTATAGGGAGAACTTAAAGCAAATAGTTCCCAGAAACCAATGCTGAGAGGTAGGACTTAAAGAGGGGAGACAAATAAATAAATAACAGTAATTAAAACAGGAATGATCCACTAAAAAGAAATTTGATCTACCTTGCAAAATTTTTCCATATAATTCAGGACTGAAAGGAAAGACTGGTAAGTCCAAATACTAAAAAATAAAACATTACTTCTCCAAGATACATATACATTTGATATTTAGGATTTCTCACTCAATGAGAGTAGAAACAACTTCTAGACTTAAATCAGGGTAAAAAAAGGACATGGTGCCATTTTAAACACAGACATGCTTAGTCCTTAAAAACAAAGGTGATGCAGAAGGAAAAAATCCTATTCTAATATTCTGCACCATTATGCAAACAATATGCAAGCTCCTTATGGTAGATGCAGTGTATCCATGGCTGCTTCTTAGATACCTGAACACCCCTGAAAGTTGTTTTTGATGACAGAAACCATTTCTCCATCAAATTATTTTCAGTCTCGATGCACTCACCAGATAAACAATTCACCAGTACCAACAATTCAATCCACTTGAGACACAGACATCTTTGGAGCCCTTTCCTCTCCCATTATTCTTTTTCTCTTGTTGGTTTTTTCCTCTCCTATTAGTCTTTTTATCTCAAGTGAGATTAGTTCCTCAGGCAACCTCTCCCTGAGGAATTCCAACACAACTCAGCCCTTGATTCTTTATTCTGGTTTTTTTTTTTTACTTATCTAAAAGAAAAAAACCCCAAAAACCAAAACCCCAACCACATTTGTTTGTGTTATTTGTTTATTTTTTTCATTAATGCTGAGGAAAAGGAAAAAAATGTCATGATAGTTTATAATTCTCTAAAGGAGAGAGGAAAAAACAAGAATCAAAACATTATACTTAGAATAAGGATTTGAGAAAAATTGTTGTCAAGGCTTCTCTACCTGACAAATAAACAGGCAAGAAAAAAAAACCAAAAAACAACAAAAAAACCCCAACAACAACAACACCAAAAAAAACCCCAAAACCAGCAAAACAGGCATACCCTAAAGGCAGTAAGAAAATAAGAAAATATACAGCTACTGTTAGAATGCAAAACTGAATTTGGGTTCAACACAGGATATAATAATTTCAATCATTATTTAGTTGATTATTCTATTAGATACACTTTTTTAAACATTTCACTGCTCACCAGTCTAAATTTTAATTATTATTACTATACATTGTTTTACATCCAACCAATCCAATAGGATCAGCTTATATTAAAACATACAGTTTACTGCTGGTAGATGTGACTGACCTTCTTCCTTTCTTGAAAGGACCTCAGGATAATCAAAGTGACAAAGCTTGAAAGTAACTTAATTTGTTTTAAAAAGGCTTCTCTTTACTACTTTGCTTACTGAGATGGAAAAAATATCTGCAAGTCCACTGTCAGGACAGCAAACAGTAGTTCATTTTCTCTCCATACGGTGGCAGAGCAGCCTGCCCTTCAGTATCCTGTATTCCCGGCCGTATTCCACTAAGGAAGCAGAAAAAGGAAACGGTATTTTGTTTCGTTTTGTCTACTAATTAGCCTTTTCCTCCAGCTCTGTGTTACAGTAAAAATTCATATAATATTACTACATAAAATGTAGATAGTTCACGAGCAGGACACCAGAACCACACAATCCATTAAATAAATAACAGATACTAACTACCGTGATTTGTTCAGGATTTTGTGAATTCCATGCATTAAATACTTCCAGAAACACCACAGAAAACCATGACATCAGAATATAGGACGACTAGAGGATCACAAACCACCAACTCCTGTTCAAATGAGCTTTCAAGAAGTCAAATGAGAATATCTAGTGGACTATTAAGATAACTAGTTTAGTATTCTCTTTCTCCAGCTGTGATGGCAGGAAGCTGATATACAGGAAAGTTCCAACCACTCCAGCCTTGAAAGTGCAATCCTGTGCTATTTATTAGTTGGTATAGTCCTAACCCCAGCCGGCCATGCAGGATGGATCCTAGCTAGGGAACATCCTCTCCTCTTCCAGCTGCCCCTCAGCTCACACTGGGGCAGCAGTGACAATGCCAGTGATGGTGGCACCAGTGCAACTCCACGTCAAGAGTAATGCACCACACCAGGTGCATTCAGAAACACGCCAGGCTTTCTGCTCTCCCTGCACAGGGAGATGGCAGCATTGCACTTGGAGCTGCAGATGCCTCAGAAGACTCAAAAATCATCCACTAATGAGGAAATAAGCACTGCCTGAGCAATCACACACTCTTGCCTCAAGGAAAAGGCAGTAGTCCAGGAGAAAAAAGCATCCTGGCAGGCAGAGCTGGCCCATAGATGGAACTTGATGTCATGCACTATTATAAACAATATTTTACTGCAATTACAGGGTTTCCAAACCCATCATAAAAATGGATGCACAGGCATGTCTCTGCTATGTCTTATTACAGATTCTCTGTATGACCAGAGATTCTATACATGATCCTGCTGGATTAAAACATTTTGCATTTTTTTAAATTCCATTTCCTATAAATGTTTATGACAAATTAATCAAGCAGGGCATCAGCTACAACCAGCAGCAAGTCCATCATATTTGGTAGTGATTTCCTATTGACCTCTGTTTCTTCAGAAGGCATAGTACTATTCATGTAAAAGTAGACTTTAAAAGTTAATATTCAAACCTAATTATAAAATCCTAAATTAGAGATTGTTAGCACTTCTCAACAAATCTCATTTGCAAAGGGCGGGGCGTTAAAACATATTTAGTGAAATTTTCTAGCTATTGCTTTTGCAGATGATTGCAATCTCAACCAAATCCAAGAAAGATGGAAACAAATTTGCAAAAGGGAAAGAATTATTTAAACTGACCTCTTCATGATGCAACTGACAGCTGCTCTGAGGGAATTCCACCCAGCCCAGCAGTATTATTTTGGAGGAATAGCCATGCATCCCCATGGCAAGGCCTGACAAGCAAACACTGATCACAGTATCCAGCGCTAGGAGACAGTGATTGCTACCAGCTTATGACCCAAGACCAGTCCTAAAACAGACCCTGAGTTTCATCACCAAGCAGTCAGACCATCCTTAGTTTTGGAACTTCTTACCAAATGGCATTTGACACTAAATGCTCTTTTATAGATTATCTGAATTAATTCTTTCTATTTTTTAATAAACTGTTTGTTTGTTTCTAAACAGGTGTCACTTGATAGTCTGCAGATAAAGGACTATCCCATCTTCCACATATATGACCAAAGATAAATTTTACCTCTTGATTCTGAAGTGTTTTAGATAAGTGCCTATACAGACACAGACAAAGTTGGTAATAAATTCAGTGTCTGAAGTCAAAGCTTAACAAAATCTGACTATAAATAATGACCAAGTTCTGGTAAAGAGGATTATTACCCACCGCAACAGTTCCCTCAAGACTGTTGTGTCTGCACTCATAGATCCTCAGCTGAGAAAGCACCTTCCTAAAAACCATACTTCAATTTGAACAAGATGAGTTTAATGCAAGACATGCAAGTGATCTGTGGTCCATGTGAAATGGCCAGCTAGAGAATCATAAGAGTCTCACATCTTCTAATCTATTTATAAGCATTTGAAATTTCACAGAGAAAGAACATTAAAGATGGATACTTTATTGCTTTGAAGACCATGGTAATATAAGCATCCAGCAAACAGCACTTCAAAACTGAGACCTATAGCCTAATAAATGACCCATGCTTGGCTGTAAATATTTTCATTGTAGGAAACAAAAAAAGGTCCAAAGAGGCTGGAAAACCTTCTCAACAGCAGTGTTAAAGAGATTGTTCCACAGGTCAGTGAAACCTATAATTATAAATTATTATAGATTTCTAATATTATAAATTATATATAATATATATAATTTATAATATAATTATTATATTACAAACCTATAATAAAAAACCTATAACCTTCCTTTGATGCCTAAAATGGGTAATTCCCTGAAGTCTTCCTGTCTTTTGATTTACTCCTGCACTCTAGCAACTCAATCCCAATGAAATAAGAGAACATATGAAAAATAAATTTATCAAACACACCCAGTCTACAAGCCATGGCAAGACTGACTTGAACTAACGAAAACCATGAAAATCTTCAAAGTTCTTTTGACCAACCATTTTTAGCACTTCACCCCAATTTCTCAAGTCTCTAGAGGGCTGTTTGATTTCCTGTACTTATTTTTACCAGCTTCAGCACTATCATTTACCTGATTCTGTAGTTTCAGCTGTCGTAGTTGCATGCTTTCATCCTCAAAGATGCTGCAAAAGCAAAATAAACAAATTAATTAATTATTGCTATTAAACAGTTTGCATTACAGGAGCATAGAATATTCTCAGACAACAACTTCACCATCAAGACTTAAAAATGATTGTTAGACATTACTTCCATCTCACGAGAAGACCAAGACACAAGGTATTAAAAATAAAACATACATCATATTCTGTCATAAGTAAGACTGAACTCTAGTTTAGTCCCCTTACTAAACCATTCTGGAAAGATTTTGAAAGCCCCAAAGGCTTCATTACCAGTAGACGGATTACAAACCTCTGTTGAGGTTGGGCTAGGATACAATTTACACCTGAAGGCTTAACACAGTTCAGATTGATTCAGTAAAGTCCCTGCTCCTCCATAGGATACTTGATTCTAAATTAACTCAGTTTTGTCTTGGAGTCAAACCTACATCGTTTTCTCTTCCTGCCAGACATTCCAGAACTACTGTTAATACCTGAGAGAATCTGTATTTCCAACATCTGACATTAATTCCTAAAGGAAAAAAAATAATGATTTCTCTGTTTCAGTATTTTATAGATAACTTTCATAAGAACTCTAACTATTTGTTCTAAGTGGTGTTCTATATAGACTTCCCATTTCCTTTTGTATGATAACGAATAATTACATAAAATGCAATTTAGAGCAGTTAACCTCACAAAGGGGAAATGTTAATTGACTATTAAGCACATACTCTGTTGACCACAGTTGTGCCCTTTCCTTCACCATAGCTTTGACAAAGACCTCTCTGGAAGTGAGAAAGCATCAGGAAGAAGATACTTAATGTGGGAAACACAAACATTATATATTTTATTAATAGCATGCAGAAAAGCAGGGCAAGCCACAATTTCAATTTAAACAGGAAATTCTCTGTATGGTCTAGGTATCCATAAATGTCCAATGATATGAAGTCACAAGCTGGCAGCCAGTGCTGAATATAACCCTAACAAGGAAAACCAGAGATGGAGAGAGGCGGAGAGAGGAAAGGTGGGGTTTCTGCAAAACGCATGCCATGGAAACTGGATTACAGCACACAGAGCTAAGGAGAGAAGAAAAGCCTCAGAGTCCCCTTAACCCCTAGCAAGCCCACATTTGACTCAATTTCAGGCAAGCAGATGACAGATCAGAGGTCCTTAAAGACAGACTACCCCAGCCAACACAGGCCCTGCTCTGGAAGGTTGAAACACGCAGAAAAAGAGTTCTGTATATACACATCATATATAATGACTTGCATACTCTAGAATTGATACTCATTGTCCAACTAGTACTATTTTAAAGCAAGTTACTACTGCCATTGCTTTTTTACTCCACAGTTTCCTTATTTCTAGACTTTTTTTCCCTAATGCATTTGAAGTATCACATAACAGGTCTAAGACCTTGAAAACATCTTGTTTCTAAAAACTGATGTTACTCCTCACATGGGCCTGTAATACATAGTGTCTTGGATTCAAAGGCAATGGAGGGCCTAGAAAAATTAGTGTCCTTCTTGAACAGAGGTGGAGAGCTTTTGAGCATCCCCAAAGCAACAGTTACAGTAATATAGCCATCTTCACTTGAAAACAGCCACAACTTAAGAAAGAAACAAGCAGAAGCACATCTAGTGAGTGCAGCACAATATACAAGTTGTCACATGAAACTTCAGCATAAAAGGTGACATGCTTATTATTTATAGCATAGGTGATGGAAAAGGCCATCTTTAGCAAAGTCTGAAAAACAACTGAAAGTTCCACTTAAAATATTCATAACCAAAAAAAAAAACAAAAGGGAGGGGGAATATTCCTTTTCTTCTCATACACCTACTGACTTAAGAAATTTATGACATTTGTTAACTGCAGTTGAGAGTTTGTTATAAAGCAATCTACGTATCTGCGATCAACAGCAGACTTACAGACATGTTGTGATGGACACAAAACGTGTCCTATGTAGATACAAGCTGCTGTCTGTGGCTTTGTTGCTTTTCCTAAGAGAAAATGTATCCCCAAACAATTTGAGTCTCTTCTTTAGAAAATAAAAAGAAATAAACACTACCACTTCAGGAAATAAGTTCACAGGGTTTCCTTTCTACCTGGAAGATGACGAAGTACTGAAATAGTAAGACTCACACACATGCCTTGTGGAAATCTTCAGTGAAAACTATTTACTTCGTATGTTAAATTATTTTCTACCCACACTGAAATAAAATTACATAATGTAACAGGAGCATAACACAGACTACACAGTGCCTCAGCTCTGGCCACTTAACTGGCACTCGAACAAAGATTCTAACAGGTCACAGAGCTTGATAAAGCAAAAAGATCTCAAAGTCTTCTCTCTTACAATGTATTTTAAAAAAAAACAAAATTGCCGAGTAGCAGGCAAAACTAAATGAAAGCAACCATCAATGCTTTCAATTTTAAAGTGCAAGGATTCACACAAGCAGTAAAATAAAAAACGAAAGTCATGAGCAATGTGGCACTATAAATAGTAGCTTAAACCCACCAATTTCACACTATTTTTATTTACTTCTCCTGCAACCTTTCTTCCAGCAATTCTTCATTATGAAAGTGTAACATAATAACCAGTCAAAAAAGATCTTCCCACACTTCAAACCTTTTTCTACCCCGCCACGGAGGAGTTGGTGTTGTTACAAACTTTAACAGGAAAAGGCTGTGCCAGAGTCACTCCCACAGCTCACCACTAAGGAATGTAAGTGGTGTGCTAATCCAGCTGCAGGCTTCAAACAGGAATCCTCCTTCAGCTGGACTGACAACAGAGATCAGCACTCTTTGGACATGCCACACCAAACCACTGAGCTCTTTGCTTTGCTTTTCTGTTTGAAGGGCTTATGTGCAATAAGAAGAACTAAATATCCATCAGGAACAGGAAAAATAAGCAGAATTTCCATAGCTACAACACCACAGTTAGAAACAGGAAAAAAAATCCCAACCACCAAACCAGTTGCCCACTTACCTCTGATAAATGAGAACTGAAAAATTTCAAGCAGTCTGCAAGAATGTCCTCTCCCCAGCCACTGCAGCACAGCAGCCTAAACGAGACCCTGCCCCAGGCCCCACTGCTACACTTAACAGAATCCACCCACAATCCTACTGGAGCTGCGTGACAGGTAACCGACACGTGCCACAGAGAAAGGAAAAATTACCAAGAAGTAACATACAAGGAAAGACTAATGATAGTGCAGGCTACAGAATAAAAATGAGAGTGGGAAAGCAACTATTTAAAAAAACATGGAAGAAGATGGCAATACGCGAAGGGGTTGACAGATTTGACACAGACCAACATGGAGCAAAAAGTTTTATTTTCAACTGGTAGCATCTCAAATTCCTACTGAAATCAGAATCAGCCTGGTTTTCATTTCATAATCAGAAATTAAAGTGTTGCAATACGAATATGCAACAAATTTATTATAAATGTATTTGGTCTTTCCTAACCATTTTCAGAATAGCAAACAACCACAATGAAGACATAACTCACAAATTATTTAACAGATACTCATATATGCAATTGAAGCTTCCTTTTTGTGTAGTTTATTTTCCTTTCTGTAAAAAAGGCACACTATTGACAGTTCTTTCAGAATGGACATATTTTTCAGTAACACTGAAATTTTGGCATTACAAACTGTTGATAGGCAGAGTTAACACTCTTTCATTGTTTTCATTGCAGCTTGTCTGTGTTCCTGAATATGCTGTACTTGAAAAAAAAAAAACACACCAAAATACTTATGTTCTAAGCACTTAGCAATAATTACCATTGAATCAGCCAAACACAAATTCACAGTATAATCCAACTCTGAGAACAATGAAAAACCCTGATATTAAAGCAGAACATAGAAAAGCAATTCACCAGCCTGAAAACATTCTTCCATTCTGTCCAAGGTCCACACAAGAGAAAGGACTCTGAAGAATTGAAGAGAGTTCAACAGAAAGCTGAACAAATTGACCAAGGACTGGAAAGTGCACCTCTTAGCAAGATTTCAGTGCATTCTACAGTTTATGCAAGAGAAAATCTATACACTCCACTGTATTCCATGGATTTGAGGGTATATATGACATTGATGAGAGAGAAGACAATAAAATCCAGATATAAATAACTGAAGCTAAACAAATTCAGACTGCAAATAAATTTTTTATTTAACACTGTGACTAATTAACCATTAGGATAACATGGAGCTGTGGATTTTCAACAGAAAACAACAGGTTTTAATCAAGCTTGAATATTATTTTATGTTAAAAGTTGCTGTTGTAGACTAAGGCTACGGTTTACCTCCTATTTCAGGTGTGGTTATGCCCGATGGGAGAGCTAAGCATTCTTTCAAGTTATTTCAGTTAAATCCCCATTATATACTGACTGTTGAAGCTAAAAGGAGGCCAAAAAAAAGAAAACAAAGGTTGTCTTTATCATGGACTAGTTTTGAAAGGAATTGACTGGCTGCAGTTGTCAATGAGAGGCAATAAGCAGAGACAGTAAGAAAAGCCACAGGAAAGAGCAGCCTGTAGAGACCAAATGTTCTACATGACTGAGAACTTACTGGAAAGACATATTTAAAATATGTTAAACAAAGGAAAACACCATGATGGTTTTCCCTGCATTCAACAAAAAGTACATTCCTCATATTCCACTAAAGAAATACTATACTCAGTTTCTCCACCTAAACAAACAACACATCAAAGCCTTGAAGATTTAAAAGTTTCCCAGATAGCCAAATCTACTCTGCAATTCAAGCAGTTAAAGGTTTGGTAAAGAAAAAGTAAGATTGGCTGCCTCTTTCAGGAAGAAGGTCAGACTAGCTCACAGAAACAGACCCCACTCAAACCTTAAAAGAAAATCTGACCCAAGGGAAGGAAAGACAGCTTGTTTTGCCTTTTAACTGTTCTAAGTATCTTTATAGCACATATCATCACTGTATATGCACTCAATGCTTGGTGAGAAAAATTTAGGAAATTTTACCTATTTGTGCACAGCTCTAGAGAAGGTATTAAAGTTTCAGGTAGTCCATAGTTTGGCAGAGAGATTCAGGGGAAGTGTCCAGCAGAAACTTCCAGATCATTTTAAAGTGAACTAGATCTTGAGAGTACTGTGCTTTGTTACAAACAAGCTTGGTATTTTTGTATCAGTCTGACACAGAAATCCTTTTAATAAACACAATCTTTTGATACTAGTGGGAATATGAACCTATATATTAATAATTAAGATCCTTAAATTTTTAGTTGTTTCCATTGCTCTACTTCTTTTAAAGGAGCTCCAAGCACAATAACACTGTTTTGGTCCACAAATCTTCCCAATTTCCCAATATCTTATGTTCCATTTCTCAGTCTACAGAGGACTGCCTCCATTAAGAGTCTTACAAAGCTCATGTAATTCCTTTTTCCTTTGGAGGACAGTATATTAATGTGGTAGCAGCAGTTATGTATCTCAGCAATACTCCCAGAACTTAAAAATCATGGAATGAGAAGAACGTGGCTTGTGGCCCACATCTTCATGCACTAGATTTTATTTTTAGCTGTAGAAGTGCAAGTAAAAGCAACTTCAGTAAGAAATGTGGAGTCAGCTGGTGTGAAAGCGTTTTCACTCTTAACCCTCCAAAAACTACTCTGGGGATTATTCTCATCTGAACTACAGTTATGAAAGAAAACAGAAGCTGTAGAAAAGACATGAATTGAAGAAGGATTCTTATCTTTTAAAATATATATTCCAAACAAAAATTGCAATACTGTCTCTGGAAACTGGTTGAGGAACAAAATTTATCTGTAATGCACCTTCCAATCCACAAAAGAGTGGAGTCCTGACACAGCTATAATTGCATATTTTTGGGAAAATGCATAGCATACCATACATAAGAGTGAAGATTACCAAATTTTTCTGCCTTCCCTAAGGCAGAAGAGTGCGGGGTTTTGGCAAACATGGGATATTTTTTCCTTCATAATTAATTAGCAGTAAGTCTTCCAAAATAAATTGATCTGCTGCAAATCAGCCATAAAATGCCACACCTATTTCTAAGTGACACGGCTAAAGTTGCAGCAATATTCTGTCAAATTATTTTCAAGCAGTTGATACTTCAATAAGGGCAAGTTTTAGTGTGTCTGCCTTCTTTACAGAAAGAATCCTCTCTCAGTGAAATAATTTTGACCTTTGATCCCTCCCCACCCCAAGAAACACTAATGCCAATAGAATACTGTTTCGAGAAAGGGTTCACAAAATTTGTTTGGAAAGTTTTTCACCTACTGAACATATTATGAGAACAATGACATGGAAAGAGTGAACATCTAGTTTTGGAAGCAATTCTGAATGAGTGAATAAAAGACTGTCTTGGATATGCTTTAATAGGAAAATTATGATGTCCCACATAATACAGACTGAGTAAGATTTATCTCAGAATATTTGAAAAAAAGTCTAAAATGAATGAGTAAGAACAATAAACTCAACTGCCAGACCAGCGTGGATTGAGGGACCATCTAGAGACAAGCATTGAGATCTGTATGTCCTACTCCATTTCAAAATATACCTGAATCCTCTAGGCACTACATATTCCTGCCAATAACATGTACCTATTATCTGAACAATTTACAACATGAAGATCCTAAAGAAACAAAAACACAAGCTAATCCTTTAAAACTTTTGCTTCTATGTACCTCTGGGCTTAAAAATGGAATTTTAATGTGAAATTATCAGATACTTTTCTTTAAAGCCACATAGATCAGAAGCATATAAAAAATACCCAAATCAAAACACCCACCATCTGCCCTTTCCCACCCCCTCAAAAAAAAATCCCTGAAAAGGTTGGTGCTGTGAAGAATATTATGTATATTCTTTTTGTGTATCTACATGTATATGTTTCACCTGTATTGTGGCAAAACACCTGCCCCAAAAACTCATAGCAACAGGAATAATGTGCTGAAGAAAGGAATTCAAGAAAAAAATAATCTGAGGGGCACATGCTACAAACATTCTTTTGTTATAAAACATTAACAGGTTCATAATTATTTTTGTTGGCTAAACCCACAAAATGAGTGAATTTAATCCAAGTCTATCCTTGCAGCACTATGTTTTCCATACTTGCATCTATTTTGGGGTGACTGTTCACATGCCAAACGTAACTAGGTAAATAATGATGCACTTTAGTATTGACTGACCACAGCCAAGTCAATGGAGAAAAGAGGATTTATCAGTACAGGAGATACAAGCTTCTCTTTTCTTTACAGTACTTGTTCCAGTGATTTTGTAAGGTAAAATGGAACTGTGCAGGCAAGGTAAAATGACCACTCAAAGATCACACATGCCTTCAGTTTCAAAATGCTATCTGTGGAAGCACAAAACCTCAGCATAAAATTATCATCTCAGAAGTGCAGTGAGGTATACTCTGCACTATTACACACCTACACAAACACACCCCCAGTAAGGAAGAATTAATGTTCAGGTGGATTAAACAGGAACCTGCTAGTAAAGCAACAGCATATTGAGAAATGAAAGGTCTGTAGGAGAAAAGCTGAATTATGTACAAAGGCTGAACAAAGAATAAAGCATATGCTGTGTGTTGAGATTCATTTTTCAGAAATGGATTCATATTGTCTTGCTGGACAAGTTTATCACAAGCCGGCAATTCACCCTCTCAAGGCGAAGGTGGTCAACAGCACCCTGGCTGTTGACATTAGGGACAGCAGTGCCAGCAGGTTGAGGGAGGTGACACCACCTCTCTTCAGCACCACACACGAGGTGCTGTGTCCAGTTCTGGGCTCCTGGGAGCAAGAAAGATATAGACATACTGCAGCAAAACCATCAAAGGGCCACAAGGTGATTAAGGGACCAGAGTATCTTGTACATGAGGTGAGGCTGAGAGAACTGGGCATGGAGAAGTGAAGACTCAGGCGGTAACTTATCCATGAGTATAAATACCTGATGGAAGGGTGTAAAGCAAATAAAGCCAGCAGTGCTTACTGACAGGGCAAGAGGCAATAGACAAACTAAACCACATGAAATTCTACCCAACATCAAGAAAAAATTTTCCTGAGAAAGTGGTCAAACACTGCAACAGGTTGCTCAGGAAGACTGTAGAGTCTCCATCTTTGAAGATATTCAAAACCCAACTGGACATCATTCTGTGCAATCTGCTCCAGCCAACCCGGCTAAGCAGCAGGGTTGCTCCAGATTATCTCAAGAAGCCCCTTCCAACCTCTGCAATTCTGTCTGGTTGGATTCTAGAGATCACAAGTTTAGATCCCAAGTCCAAGAGCACAAACTAGATAACAGTAAAAAATACAGACTGTTACAAGAAAATGCAACAGGAATAAAAGCATCATGAGAAAGTTACATATTGAGCTCAGAACTATTTTGACTACTGTATTGCTTAGTGTTTTATGCACCATTCAAAAAGTGACTTATCAAGTACCAGAGCTTAGCTCCTCTTACTTGGAACAAGGGAACAGAGCAAGGAAAATAAATCAGCACTCTCTGGACAGAAGCTAGTATGACTTCTATTCAGACTATAAAGAAGAGCGCAAACAAAAGCCTGTGTCGTTCTCTGCTATACTACACTGGGAGAACAGAAAGGAGATTCTTGTTTTCCTTAGCCAGAAGTCTCAAATAAGTTCATTTCTGCAAACCTAAAGCAAAAAGAGTATTCTTTTCCTGGATGGAAGGCAAAGAGAAGGCAGAAATCCACACAAGCCATTAACCATCAAAGCCATCATCGATGCTGGAGGGTGGCACAGAGGAACACAACCACAAGAATACGCCCATAAACTTATCTTTAAGTGTGTAGCCAAACAGGGGGCTTCAACTGGGTTTTTACTATAATTCTTTCAAGAAAAGGGAGACAAAGAGCCTCCTGTCAGGCATATTCCTTCAGGAGTTCACAGCTGGTGACTCCATGAGTCAGGACTTTTCAACTCCAAACCCCCACCACAAATGCAGAGCACTGTGCTTCAGGTTTATTCAGGTGAACCTAATGAAACTTAGGCTTCTGCTAAGGAAAAGAAAGAGAAATCTATTCCACAAGCAGAACTTCACCTTTCTATTTAATGTCCTCTCAACTACATGCCCCAAATCCCCATGGTCATTTCACTTACAGAAACACCTCTGCCCAAGATAAGAGGAAAGCAAGATCCCCAGGGGGTTGGAATTCTGTCTCCTGTGATCTTGTTCATGAATTATTAAATCTTGCCTGTTAGTTTTGTTGACTTGTACCTCATTACAACATGAAACCAGTGAAATGTAGAGCAGCCACTATTCTCTCCTAGCAACAAAGTCAGCAGTTAAATAGCACATTCTATGCTTAACCCAGACCAAGTAACAAAACTCAAAGTTCCCTGAAAACAAGTGCATCAGTCTTGAGAATACGAATTGCACTTGTCTTATAGTTTTTCAAACCAAAAATATGGAAAGGAACATGAAATTTTCTGAACAGACACTCTAGAACTGATTGTGGACCTTTATTCCCAGTCCAGATTTTTTTAACTTTAGAAAAATTGAAACTAAAAGCCATTAAAGAGATAGAAAGAGCAAAATGTCATTTTGATCTCAAAATGGATGACTCAGCGAGATATCACTGCTAGATTTTAGTTCTTGTTCTTTTTTTGCCTCAGATATCACATAAGAATGCAAAGTCAGAAAGGAATGTAGAACCACCCAGACTCCTATAGCAAGAACACAGGCAGTTAAGAACATCCCACAGAATATGTTTTAAAGAGCACTAAGAGTTGGTGTAAATGTTCTTGCAGTAGTCTAAAGCAACATCTCCAGGCATATCAGCAAATCCACTGAGAAGAGAATTCATCCCATGACCCAATTACAACACAGTTTTATTTTGGAGATCACTCAGCTGTGTCTCAGTGACAAAACTAGAGTCTGGAGCTATCCCAGTGCAAGTCTGGTTGCAGGAAGTTTTCACACATACAAAGCCATAATTAAGTTAAGTCAGCACATCTGTCCCTCCTACAAGTGCCACACCAACAGTGATTTAAAAAACAAAGAAAGAAAAAAAAAAAAAAGCAGAAGAGAAAAATAATGGCTCTCTATAAAAAAATGAGTCACCAGTAACCTAAATTCTACGTGTTAAGACATGGGAAAACAACTTACTAGAAAATAAAGAGATGATTCAAACAAGGTTCAACTTTAAGATACCTCTTTGCAGTTGCTGCTACCAAGTGAATCTCAAATTGTATTTGGAAATTGTAGTCACACACTGTTGCCTTTTCTCTCTTGCCACTGCTGTCTACATCACAGGAAGTAAGGTGATTCCTTCATTCACATTAACAGGAGAAGCATCAAATTGCAAAAGGTTTTCTTTTCGGTTGAATCTGTACTCCGAGAAGTACGTATCAACCACACTTATAAAATATTTACAGGTTTATCTCACTTTGGACAGATTTCTTCATTATAATGTTCAGAGTTGAAAGGGGTGAAGCAAACAGGATATTAAGCCAATTCTCTTTCATCTAAGGATAAGATTTGCAGAATTATAAGTCCTGGAATTTAACAAATGTTGCTTGCAATTTTAAGAATGTTGCTGATGGCTAAATAAAAAACTCAAGGACTAAGATGCTGAGAGGCTTTTAAAAGGAATTTTAAACTTCTCTGTCTTCTCTGGTTTATAAGCATAAACTAGGAATGTTTTTTGTCTTTTTTCTCCTCAAAATCATAATTATGGTGCATCCACACAAAATACTCAAGCCCAGTAGGCATGGAGATTCCTGACAACCTCAACTACACTTAGATTTTTTGGAAAAAGGAAAGGGCTTTTGGTTTTTTGGTTTGTGGAAAGGGCTTTTGGCTGGACAACAGTATTACTTTTGAAAATAGTTTTCTTTCTTTCAACTTTTCTTAATCCGTGGGCTCTTAATATTTTGAAAATTGAGCTTATTTGCAACAGGCTGTTTTTCTTCATTAACTTTTGGAGACACTGAGGAAGTATCCCAGAGTTCCTGAGTTCACAAATCGAAAGCCACTAACTGATGTATGTCTGGACCCCAAGGAAGCATCCAAATGATGGCAGGATCACCATACTTGACATCCAGTTTTGCAGTCTCTGTAGAACTCAGTCAAGATTTTTGCCCCCTGAAAATTATGTTCTTTTTACATGATATCATATCATGTAATGATATGATACATGATATCATATCAGATATGCTTCCAGCAGCTGAAGCGTATCTGGAATACAGCATGTGGGAAGCTTTACGTATTCCTGTATACTGTGTGATTAGTGTGCAAAAGGGCAAAGCCCATTGGTCTCCAAGATTCTAAAATACATACTACCATAAGAAACAAATTTCCTTCACAATATTTTAAAAGCTTACAGTGATTTAGAATTACTTTTATCTGAATGTTTCTACTGTATTCAACATTCATAATTTCATGCTAAGTCTTCAAATGGACTTTCCCAAATAAGAGAGAAGGTACAGCACTTATCAAAACCATGAAATAGCACTATCAAGTTCATAATTTTCTAAAGCGTTAATACAGTTGTGCCATGTCTACCTGAAAGTCAAATTTTAAAATGAAGCTGAGCAATTTCAGTTGCAGCCACCTCCAATGGAAGAAAGTCTAACACAACACCGTATTTGCAAGTCTCAGCCTGTAGATGGCCTAAATCCAAGATCTCTGCTGTCTATCCATCATGCATCCCACAGCACACTTACAAAACAATATGCATTAGTTTTTGACTGATAATATTCACCTCTGTCCATCAGAAATAGAACACTTTCAATTCTTTATGTGTATTTTTCCCATTGCTCAATAGTAAAGGCATCCACCCCTGGGGGAAAAAATGGCAAAAAACCAAATGCTGCCAACCAGTTCTGAGGTACAGCTTTGTTAAGCTTTACCTGTAGTATCTTCATTGCCACGAAGTGCCAGTTATTATGTATCACATCTACCTTTCCTATAAAATCCATTGTTTGGACAACTGACAATTTTTTACCAAACAAGAGTTCTAACAACTAGATAAGTGACTTCTGGATAATTTTACTATTTTCTTCTCAGAAAAATGAGAACCTTCCTAAGAACACAGACATTTGTCTTCCTCGAGTGTATTATAATGCTGATGAACACTCCAAGTTCAGAGTCAGACCCCTAAAAATAACAAGCCTTACAGATCTATTTCAAAACTATGTACTTTTCTCTAGGTTCATGTATTCTAGTTTTCTTACTTTAACCATATGGACTAAGAAAGACAAAGAAATTGATGTTTCTTTAATAGACTGGGATGGGAGGGAAACAGCTATCACACGAACTGCCAGTATTGTTAGTCTGTTTCTGTGGGGCATAAAAGTACACAAGACAAGTTTCTTAGCAGAAAAAAATTATGCCAGTAGAATTGTTATCAGAAAAGTAGCATTATTTCCTGCAGTGTCAACTCTGTCAAACTTAAACGTTTACTGTGCAGGGAAATTTACATGTATCTGGATATAATTGCCTTTAAAATTGTTTCCAGAACTGCTAGACAACCCAAGGTCTTTCAAGTCTGCATAAAGAAGTAATCTAGTGTTCCATAGCACATTTGGTGCACTCAAACAATTACAGGACCCTTTCTAA
The DNA here is from genome assembly GCA_013397815.1 of Aleadryas rufinucha. Classification (NCBI taxonomy): domain Eukaryota; kingdom Metazoa; phylum Chordata; class Aves; order Passeriformes; genus Aleadryas; species Aleadryas rufinucha. Next base: position 504,594 of record VZTH01014054.1, read on the forward strand.
CTCTATTGATGCTTTTCATCCTTAGCTTAAATGACCAAATATAATAATGTGTGTAATAAATAAATACTGTTTCCCTTCTGCACTGTGCTCATTCAACTACCCGAAGTTCAGGTTTCTCTCTTTACTTGCTTTACTTCTCCCTATCCAAACATCAGAGGTACAAAAGATAGGTTTTCCGGGGTTTTTTGCAATCACACTAATTCTGCCAAAACCCGATTTCACTGCTTGCCTGTATACTCACATTTAATTTCAAATAATTTCGATTTTGTGCTACTTAAGTGCCACAAGTATAAAGTCTTTCGAAAACCTCTTCTCCATAGTTCACAGCGGTTTTCCCTATTACATCAGTTGAGTTCATTTCAGTTATTTCTCCTTCTTTTCTTGGAAAGACACACCGAGAGTGGTACTATATACCCAGAGAGCTTCATTAGGAGGAGCAGAGGGGCTGAATTACACCGCGAAAACGCTTCACGGCAGCGCCTAGAAACCCAAGAGTCCACGGAGACATCACAAAACCGGTTTAATCTACAAGTATTTAGAAGATGCACACCAACGTTCAAGAGTGAAGCACATAAAACGCACCCGCACATAAAACAGCAGCACGGCTGTCGCCCGCCTGCGGGACGCGGGTGTTACCGAGGCAGCGCCGACTCGCGTGGCCGCTGCCGTGCGGCTCCGCCCGCCTGGGCCCCGCTGCGGCCGCTCATCCCGGTACGGGGCGGTGCTGCCACGCGAGGCAGCCCCTGCCCGGGCCGTTTTGCTCCCGGGGACGCCGCCGCCGCCCCGAGCCCCCCCTCACCTGTGGGCGGCGGGACCGCNGGAGCCGCCCGCCACCTCCGCCGGGAGCGGGGAACGGCCCCGGCGGGAACCACATGGGCACAAAGCCCTTTCCGCAGACACTCCCCCAGGGAAGACCGCCCCAAAAGACCCCCCCCTCCCGTCGCCAAGACCGTCCCCCGCGCCCGCCCCGGCGTTTCTCGGTGGCTCGGCCAGGCGCAGTAGGCGGCCTCGCTAAAATCACGTCCCTTCTTTAGCCCCCGAAGCGACATCGTCTGTTCGAGCGTGTCCTTGCACGCAGCAGAGCGGCTGCTCCCGCCAGGTCAGGTGAGGGCCTGTCTCCTCGAGAGCTCGATGTCTGCTTTCACCAGGATGTCAGCAGCGCTCAGCTTCCCTTGCTCCTGCAGGTACTTCATTATGTGAGGCCGCCGTCTCCAGGTGACCTTTATTCCATACTCGTGCTCGGGAGTATCTGTGACCAGTACGGCTGCTGACTCCCCTCTCCCACAGGGCTCAATACCGAATACCAGCTCTTTTTCTGGTTGCCAGGCATGACTACTTTGTGACAGAGTGTTGCTGCATCTCCCATTACTTAGGGAAGGCACCTGTGCAGCCTCTGCATCTGGTGGACTAAGGACTTCCTGCTCCACAGGCTGGGGAGCAGGCTCTCCACAGTTCTCTGGACTCTTCACCTGGATGTTGGCATTTGCTGCTGTCCCTTTCTTAGGCTGGTTGTGAGAGCATTGTGCATTCTTTCTCAAGCGATTTGGATCATCCAATGAAGGGACTGCATGTCCTGCTGGATTCTTAAAAGTTAAAGGAGGAAATCTGCAGGCTAAAGCTCCTCGACAAGCTCCTCCTGCATGAAATGAACTGTAGTTGGTATCATGATTATAGGGCTTGTGAGGACCACAATGCTTCTTCTGGCATGCTTTCAACACCACTGACTTAGCTGTGTCAAATTGTGGGCACACCTGAAAGGAAAGACATAATAAGACAAAAACCCAACCATTTTCTCCAGACAAGTAACACCTATCTGATTCTACTTCTCCACCTTTTTTCAGTGTGTTCATTGAGTAATCTGTTCTGCATCAAAGCAAATGAGTTACTAACAAAGTTACTTACTATGCATGAGATACCTCTGAACTTCAACAACATGTTCTGCCACTCTTCTCTGGAAAGTCATTGGGGTGCAAGTGAGCTATTCTCATAACTCATAAAGAACTCAAGATTTGGGTTTTAAAGGAAATCTAAGTGGTGTCTACTCCTGGAACCCCTGCAAATTTAAGAAAGTTCAGAATGGATCCTTTCTTTTTCTGTGTCTCAGCATAACTCAAATAGATTCAATGAACTAAATCCTCAGCCTCCCCAAAGAAGTAGAGGCTGAACTGAGAGAGCAACACAAAATGATTAAGAATGCCCATTTAGCTCAATCCCCTTAGACAATGTTAATATGGTGTTCAAAATCTTTCTCCAAAACATCTTTGTTTCAAAATATAGTTAATTTCTGTATTCTGGAGTAACATTACCCAAAATCCACTTCTACAATCAGCTTTCTGTAGAAGAGATGGTCCAAGCTCAACAGTCTATATTTCTTTGAATGATTCTGGACTCTCACTCAAACCGTGGAAATCCTTTTATTACAGTGTTCTTTGTCTTCCTGATTATCAACAAAAGAGTCAGACTCTGTTTCAAATTCCAATTTGCTTTTTCTAAGAGCACACCAAATTTGAGTTCTTGCTATGATAACTACAGATCTCCTTCAGTATCCCTAAGCTACTACATAGTTCCTCAAAAAACTGAGTGCAATTTCACTAAGGATGGCAACTGGCTGCTGTGTGACTGAACTGTTTGAATGCAAAGCCTTTGTGCAGGAAAAGAGACATGATTCCATAGTAACTGTATCCTGGCACATACTTAACATACTCCCTGATTTTAAGGATATGGCTTCCTGGTTTCAGAGAACATGTAGGGTAGATTTTACCTATGCAGGAACCTAGCAGTGGAAAAGGTATGAAGAACTTAGATAATGCCGAAAAGAGAGGAGCAGAAAATCAGTTTCCACTGAAACAAGTTGACACTCTGCAGAGGATGCCTCCAGAAGTTACAAACCTACCACAGTTTCCAAATTGAAAAATATGTAACAGTTTAAGTGCTGATAGCTTCAAACAAATTTTAGAATCATTGTATTTTTGGAATCAAAGAGCTACCGGTGAGGATGTTTCCACCTCTTCCAAACAAAAAGAATGCTTATTCATAGCAGTTATTTTACTTAGTGGTTAAGAAACCATAGAGCTAACTGCCTCAAGCAAGTTCAAAAAAAAAAAAAAAAAAAGAGGAAAAAATTGAAGATGTTCTACTTCAAGGTTAAGACATCACAAAAATACCTCCAGGTCAACAGGAACAAAGGAATGTTTCATGCAGGTTTGAAACCACACTTCCTGAGCTTGCTTTGTGAAGAGCAGAGTCAAGCAGCCATAATGTTTAAATAGAGCTCCCCTAGGTGATGACTACTGTTATATAGGAACAGTCTGTCTTTGCTGTGGCTGTTTGCTTTAAAAAAATAAATCTTTACATTACACGATATAAGGAGTATTTTAGGACACTGCAAACAGTACCAGGAAAAGGAACCCATCAGAAGATTGGTATGGAGAGAAACTACTAAAAACACAGAGAATGGAAAAGAGGGCAGGTTAGAACAAATAATTCTGAAATGAAAACCTATGTTCTCTAAATTTAGCAGTGTCAGATTTAAACAATGCACCCGGTACTTTAACATGTAACATTTAGAGTTCAGCAGTTATTTCAAACAGCAAGCCAATAAGAAAAATCTCCCCTAATGTTTATTACGTGCAGGGTTTTCAGTTGCCAAGGAAAACAGTGTTTTCCTGATGGGAATTATTTTTCTAGATGACAAATAGTCATCAATCAGTACAGAGTGCCCACAGTTTATGTCTTCAAATAACCAAGACCTTAGTACTTGTTCTTAGAATGTGAAGCAACTCAAGCACTTGTTTATGCTTTAGGCTGATACAGGGAATTCAGGTCTGGGCCACTGATTTTCCATATCCAGAACAGGTAACTTTCTGTTAAGACATACAGGAGAAACTTGAAAACTGTTGCCGTGAGATGCTGGCAAAAAGATAATTTATACCAACCCAGGCAACAGAGGTGTTCTGGTGCACAGGTTTTGTAGGCACACGTCTGGGATTCTCAGCCAAATGCAGCGGAGTTTCATAACAATGGATGGGTCCTGCCCGTGGCCTCTCAAGGAAAACCAGCTCTGCCTTCCTGGCCTTGTGGGTACACTTCTTCTTCGGAGGCATCAAAAGGTGTGGTAAAACTGCTTAGAAACCTCATTATGCTTGTTGGAGCCAATTGAAGAAAGAGGGAAGCACCCCAAGGAGATGCTAAAGTGCTCTTGAATCTGTAGAAGGCAAATAAATGGATTTGAAGGCAGTCTTGTTTGGAAACCTCAGATCTAGTCTTTAACAAAAGCAAAACATTTATGCAACAGCACAGTGTACACATCTCTAGGCAGACTTTTTCCCAACTGAAGTTCTTGAACCTTTTGTCAATTTTCAGGTAGATTTAGAAATGCACTGCAGGAATGGGAGCAGTTGACTTCCTGATCCAGGTATATCAAGTAGCTATCAAAAAAAATCCAAAAAAACCTTATTTTCTTTTTTTCAATTCAATCTGATTTGTAACGCCAAGAAGATACTACAGGGCCAAGATAATCAGAACTCTTTCCCTTTCTAGTTGCTAACTACCGATACTTTTTAATTTCAAGAAATTTTGGTTTTTTCTTTGTTACACAACAGAGTTGACATCTCCCTCCTGTATTCTACAGATCTTGCATGATTTGTTTGTTTGCTTTACCTAATGGATAAGTTTGAATTGAAGTAACATTGTATTTAATTTTCCATTGGAAAACAGATCACAGAATCAATTAGGTTGAAAAAGACCTCTGAGATCAAGTCCAACCTATGGCCAAACACCACCATGACAACTAGACCATAGCACTAAGTGCTGCACCCAGTCTTTCCTTAAACCCCTTCAGGGACAGTGACTCCACCTCCCTGGGTAGCCCATTCTAATGTCTAATCACCCTTCCCGTGAAGAAATTCTTCCTAATGCCTAACCTAAACCTCCCCTGGTGCAGCTTAAGATGATGTCCCCTTGTTCCATCGCTAGGTGTCTGAGAGAAGAGGCCAACCCCCACCTGCCTACACCATCCTTTCAGGCAATTGTAGAGAGCAATAAGGTCTCCCTTGAACCTCCTTTTCTCCAGGCTTAACAACCCCAGCTCCCTCAGCTGCTCCTCATCAGCCTTGTGCTCCAGACCAGCTCTGTTGTCCTTCTCTGGACCCACTCCAGCACCTCAGTGTCCTTCCTGAAGTGAGGGGCCTGGAACTGGACACAGCACTCGAGTGCCTCACCAGTGCTGAGCACAGAGGAACGACCACTGTCCTGGTCCTGCTGGCCACACTATTGCTGATACAGGCCAGGATGGCACTGGCCTTCTTGGCTACCTTGGCACAACAGGCTCATATTCGCCCAACCTGATTTATCATATATCAGCACAGATAAGGAAATTTGAGAACATTTTATGAGAAACGTGTGAGACTGCAACAGCCTGACTGCTTACCTAAGTCGCAGGGTGCTCAGGAAGCCCTCAGGGAGGCCCTCCTAGTCCGGTGCAGCCGTGACACACACGTTAAACGGTAAAACTCCGTAGCTCTTCACCAGGAGTCAGCGCAATGCCGGCGGCCCGGCCGCACGGCAGGGCTCCCAGACGCGGGCGGCGTGGCTGAAGGAAGCGCCCGGCATTGCCCCAGCCGGGGCGGGAGCGGCTTTCCCGGGCCAGGGACGGGGCGGGGGGGACAATGCGATCCCGAGAGCGGCCCTGGCTCCGTCCCGCCCGCACATCCGTATCCCCCGCGGCCGGCGCCGATTGGCCCGGTCCGCCGCGGCCCCGCCCCCTGCACGCCGATTGGCCCGGCCCATATGGCCCCGCCCCCACCGCCGCTCACTGGCGCAGGCCGGCACGTGACTGGGGCAGCGCTGCGCCGGGCGCCAAATTCAAACCGGGGCCGCGCCGGGAGCGCTGGGCCCGCCGCCCTGCATCGGCCCTGCCCGGCCGGGCAGCTGGTGAGTCGCGACCTGCGCCCGCCCCGCTCCTCCAGGGTCTCCCCGCAAGGGCCAGCACCCCTCGGAGGGCCGCGCTAGGGGCATCGGGCGGCTGGGAGAGGGAAGTGCTTAGGCCCGGCCCGGCCCGGCCCGGCCCGGGGCAGAGGGCCCCGCGGGAGCAGGTGAACTTGCTGGCGAGCGCGGCAGCGGAGCGGCTGCAGTGGGTGAAAAAGGAGCTGGGAGCCCTTTGGCGCTGCCTTCCTTGCCCCCTCGGGGCCGCGCGTACACAGCGGTGCCCCCAGGCCTATACGGGTGGTAGCAGCTCGAGGCCTCCTTGGGAAGTGACGCGCTCCTGTAGGGAACGCAGCCTTTTGGAGGCCGGCTGAAGGTTCATCTTTTGTCGCTGTCTTACCGGGATCTCTCCTTGAGGGGGTGGAGCAGATCGCATAGGGCCACGCGTGTGCCGGGTGCCAGAACCCGTGTGGAATGATCGCAAGGCTATCTGCTCCCTGTACACAGGACGTCGGCTCAGCTTGCTGTCCGCTGGACTCTGCTTTGTATCAATGTAGGGGATTCTTACTGACTATTTTCTCGTTTACTTGCTGACCCCGTCAAATCTAGCAATGCAAAAGGCCTCTTTTTTTGGTGTTTGTTACTGTTCTGCTTGCCATCTCAAATGATAAACAATAAGTACAATTTGCATATTGTTCTGGTATAGTTTGATGAAAGACACAGGCTCTGCCGAATTCCTGATGGCATTGTTAGAGTATTCTCACAGCATCTTACCCTGGAAACAGTATCTCAGAATTTTATTTCCTCTGCTTCCAGCTTTATGGTCTAAATTACCTGTTGTCCAAAAGTTTGACATTTAAATTGTATGCTACCCAATGATGAATTTACCTGATTCTTGACAAATCTACTGAAGGAATGCGCAGCACATTTACTTTATGTCTATTTTAAAGCACCTTACTTCTGCTGTGTTTATTGTGTGCCTCTGTGATGTGCAGGTTAATCTCTGCTTCCCAGATCTTGAACCACCTGTAAATTCCCTTTTCACGCAGGCTGTGTAATCTGCTGCTTATAGCAATCAGCTCTAAGAATCAGCACTGCTATTTCTATGTTCTTCCTTCCCTCCCCTCCAGCTTGCTGGCTGATGCTGGTCAGGTCACATTATAGCTAAGTCTTTCTGTAAAGCACATACACGGTTTGCTCATTATTAGGTACTTTATGATGCAAATTACCTACTCTTCAATTCTCTCTCCTGTCCTGCTTACACAAGGTGTGGGTAAAGGAGGTACAGTACGATTTTTCAGTAGCCTTGTCAGCCTTATTAAATGCTTTCAATTTTATTTTCCTTTTGTGTTTTCAGCTTTGTAGCAAGTGCTGAGAATGTGTGCTCTGTGGGATGCCTTGAGATGATTTGCTGCACCCTTTATGTTGTACCTTTTGTTTTGCAGGATTTGTTCCTCTCCCTTTCAATGGAGAGTGACAGTAGAGATCCATAATGAGGACCAGCCCTCGAAGGCCCTTAATTCTCAAAAGACGGAAACTGACCCTCCCACAGAAGGATGAATCCAGTACTTCAGCAAGAGAGGAGAACAGAGGTCAGGATGAAAAGACTCCTAAGCAGGAGCACAGGCAGGAAGACCAACACAACAGACAACCCAGAGACAAAAGGGACTGTGGCCTGCAGAAATTCCCAGCGGGAATAAAGATAATTGACCATCCTACAATGCCCAACACACAGGTGGTGGCCATCCCTACAAATGCTGATATCCAGAGCATCATAGAGGCATTGACAGCAAAAGGAAAAGAGTGTGGCAACAATGGACCCAACAAGTTCATTCTCGTTAGCAGTGGGGGTACATCCCGTTCAGCAGGTCCAGCACCATCGCAGCATCTCCCATCAGAGAAGAAAGCCAGTGCAGCAATCAAGGCTGCAGATGGTCAAGAAAGAGAGAAGAATGTTGTACAGACACCTGGTCTTGCAGGCAGTACAGCGCTCTGGCATTCAGGAGTTGATCCTGTGGTTGGACAGGAACAGGAGAGCAACAGTATGTAGCCTTTACCTGGTTTTTTGTTGGGTTTTTTTGTCCTGGCAGACAAAGAGATGTGAAATGGGCCAGTGAGTGCAGGACTTGCATCTTGTTATGCAGTAATTATTAATATTTTGCTAATTACAAAATAGTTATGGATTTGATTCTAATAATCTACATAGCTTTGCATATGTAGTGAAAGCTGAAGGATTATAGTGGATATATTTTTTGGTGGAAGATATCTGAGCTTCTGACTTAGGTCTTGTGCTAAGTCTTTCAGTTCTTGAAGTACTAGATCAACATTGTCCTGTTCTGGTTGACAGCAATAGTTTGGTTTGAGTGTTTGTTTTTAAGGCTGCAGATCTTTTCAGAAACCAGGCAACTACACATGAAATCAGGAATTCAAGGTGAATTCCTTCCACAATATTAGTGTTGCAATACCATCTTTTAGAAGCATGACTGGTGCCTTCCTTTTGACAGGTGAGATGAAGGCATAGCAGGGTTACTTGTGAGTATGCAGAGTTATGATGAAGGGAAGGCTGTGGCTGTAGCCTACCTGGAATTCAGTAAAGCCTTTGACACTTTCTCCCACAGCATTATTCTGGAAAAGCTGGCAGCCCATGGCTTGGTCAGGTGCACTCTTCACTGGGTTAAAACTGGCTGAATGGCCGGGCCCAGAGAGTGGTGCTGAATGGTGCTACATCCAGTTGGTGACTGGTCACTAGTGGGGTTCCTCAGGGCTGGGGCCAGTCCTGTTTGATATCTATATCAATGATCTGGATGAGGGGATGAAATACACCCTCAGTCAGTTCACACCAAGTAGTGTGGGGGGTGTTGATCTGTTGGAGGGTAGGATGTCTCTGCATAGGGATCTGGACAGGCTGGATTGATGGGCCAAGGCCAATTGCATGAAGTTCAATAAGACCAAGTGCTGGGTCCTGCACTTGCATTGCAACAACCCCAGGCAGTGCTACAAGCTGGGGGAAGTGTGTCTGGAAAACTGCCCAGGAGGAAAGGACCTGGTTAACAGCAGCTGAACATGAGCCAGTGTGTGCCCAGGTGGCCAGAAGGTCAATGCCATCCTCGCCTGTATCAGCAATAGTGTGGCCAGCAGGACCAGGGCAGTGATTGTTCCTCTGTGGCACTGGTGAGGCCACACGTCCAATTCTGTGTTCAGTTTTGGGCCACTCATGGCAGGAAGGACATTAAGGTGCTGGAGCATGTCCAGAGAAGGACAACAAAGCTGGTGAAGGGTCTGGAGCACAAGGCTGATGAGGAGCAGCTGAGGGAGCTGGGGTTGTTAAGCCTGGAGAAAAGGAGGCTCAGGGAGAACCTTATCACTCTCTACAACTGCCTGAAAGGAGGCTGTAGGGCAGTGGGGGTTGGCTTCTTCTAGGCAACAAATGACAGGACAAGAGGGCATAGCCTCAAGCTGTGCCAAGAAAGGTTCAGGTTGGACATCATGAAGAATTTCTTCCCTAAAAGGGTTGTCAAGCATTGGAACAGAGTGCCAGGGAGGTTTGGAGTCACCATCCCTAGAGATGTTCAAGAAACAATTGGATGCTGCACTCAGTGCCATGGTCTAATGGACAAGATGGTGTTTGGTCACAGGTTGGACTCAATGGTCTTGGCGGCCTTTTTTAACTTAAATGATTCTGTGATTATTATGTGGGCTTGTTATCCCAACAGGCAGTGGTGAGACAATGAACTCTGTGTTGGACAACAGTCTCACTAACATCCAGTGGCTGGGGAAGATGAGATCCGATGGGCTAAATCCCTCTTCTGTGAAGGAAGACACAGAGAAAGAGAATCAGGTGCCTCTGCAGGAAAGAGTCAAGGTAAGTAGGAGAATACAAGAGTGTGTGCTAAAACTTTTGATAAGGAAGTAATCTATGTGGATCAGAAGACTTGCAAGAATTAGGCATCACTATTTCTAAGTAACTTGAGTTTGGCCTTTACTGATTTGAATAGCAGAACCAGGAGGATCCAGGGATGTTCCATGGGCCTTCTTGTCAGCTTCGTGAACATTCATGTATCACTCCTGTCTTTCAGACTGAAGAAGAAGCTGCTGTTGATGCTATTCCTACTGCTGCTGCCTCCTCCTCATGGCAGGATTCAGTGTCAGAACGACCTCCTTACTCCTACATGGCCATGATCCAGTTTGCCATCAACAGCACTGAGAAGAAGCGCATGACCCTGAAGGACATCTATACCTGGATTGAGGATCATTTCCCTTATTTTAAACATGTAGCTAAGCCAGGTTGGAAGGTAACAAGCAGGCCCTCAAGTTGCTGTGGGTGATGTCACATGCCTTCTGGATCAAAATGAAAAGTTATTCCCCAGCCTGCAGAGCAAAATAGAAGCTTATTTAAACATTTCACCCCAAATACACTCGCAGTCCAGATGTTCACTGTACCACTTCTTGTATCCCTTGTCTCATCCTACTTAAACAAGATGATGGGATGTTTGATCACTGGAGCAAGAATAGGGATCTCAAGACTAAATAAAATAAGACACATGACAGGGTTGGCTGGGTACACTGAATGTGAAAGTTCAGTGTTGTCTGCATTTTGGAAAGTAATCCCTCTGCTAGGGCAGCCATGTTTTAGGTAGGCCTTGCTGTGCTGATAACAAAACTTCTTTTCAACCTCCCCCACCCCTTTCTCCCCAGAACTCCATTCGGCACAACCTGTCCCTTCATGATATGTTTGTCCGTGAGACGTCTACTAATGGTAAAATATCCTTCTGGACTATTCACCCTGATGCAAACCGTTGCCTAACATTGGACCAGGTATTTAAGGTGAGTTGCCTCGTGCAAAGAAAATAGGATAGGCTATCCAGTTTCTAAATGCCACACTAGCCTGATGCACCTTATTTTAACTGTAAGGTCAGGCTGCTTTGACATCAGTCTTTTTGTAGAGACTAGATTCAGTCACTTCACTTGACAAATAGACAAGCTCTGGATTTGAAAGAAAAGGTGCTGTAGCTGTGCTTTTGACCTGGAACTTCTGTAGGATGTGTTTATTCTTCAGGTGCTGTGCCAAATATAATTGTCAGCTTGTTCAACTTCTTTCCATGGGCCTGATTCAAATTCCTAATGAGAAGCTTTTCACTGAGGCCAACCAGGTGTTCCTATGCTGTTTGATAAGCATATCCTATGCTATCAGTCATGGGATGGAATTTTCCTAACCCACCTAGGCATTTTAGGAAGTACCATTTTGTCAGGGAAATAGAGCTTGGGAGTCTGGTATAGGTGTGTTCAGACTCTTGTGTTTTCTGCAGTGGTGGGTAGAATTAACTTTTGTTTGCTCAGATTGTACAAGTTTAAAATGTCCCATTTGTCCCCCTCTTTGGTTGATGATAACTTCATCTTAATTTTTTTCCCTCTCAATACGTTCTGTCACCAGCCGCTGGACTTGGGGTCACCAACATCGCCTGAGTACTCTGAATCAGTAAGAATTATCCTCTGGCTTGGGGCTTGATCTTCCATTCTCTTCTTGCCAGTCACTGAAGGAAAGGACAAGAGGCTTGGGGAGGGGGACTGGGTCACTGCTGAATCTACTCATACAGCTTCATGCACACCCTTTGTGAGGAGAGGGGTCTAGCCAAAGGTTGCCTGACTTCAGATGTTAGTGTCTCTAGCTGGTAGAGCTGGACAGCTTTGAGCAACTTGGAAGTCTGCTGCTGAAGTAGGCTGCAATGGACACCTATAGGCTTCAGAGAACAAGCCCAAACAGATTCCTGGTAAAATCATCTCCATGACAACAGTCCAGATCTGCTCTGGGGCTCAGATCCGGAGAGAATACGATCTCTCCGTGCTCCTTTTTCATTTTGAAACCCACTGCATTGTGACTCTTGGAAGGATGAACTTGCGTGCTATCGCTCTTGCATTCAGCAGTTTTAACAGTGACGGATTTGCAAGCATCCAGTCAAACACTTTTTTGTCACAGCTACAACCTTGGCCTTCTTTCCATCTGCTCAGAGTTCTGATCCCACTGTTGCCTCTGCTATTCCATTTGAACACCTATCTGGTCTATGGTTTGTGTACACATCCAATATACAATAAAGCCGTGCTATACATTGTTCCTCAGGCACTGAGGATGCTGAAACCAGGTCACTTCTGCAGTAGAGTCTGCAGCTGGAGCAGATCTGTCATATTGTCTCTTTTCCTGCACAGCTTTTGGTGGGCAGCTGGCTTTGGGGTGGCATGGCTGCAAACCAGCAAGAGGCACAGACCTAGAGCCAGCCTGATTGCTGGGTGCTAACAACTGCTCTCTCTGCATTAGTGCAGCACAGTTCTCAGTGAGGCAGCAAAGCAAATGTGGATTCTTTTCTTTTAACCACTTTCTTTTCTCCTCCTCTTACTTATTTCACAATGACCGCAGCAACAAAAGAGTCGTCTTCCAGATCCCCTGAAGAACATGGGAAGCAAAACTGAACCCCAGAATTCACGTAAGTGTCTGCATCAGTCTAGGCCACAGAGAATCAGTCCAATAAATCTGGGGTACTCTTCCAGGTTCTTTTAGGAATACAAGTGGAATGTGTTATCCCAGTTTGCCAGCTTTTATGCTTCTTACTGTCAGGTTTGAAATGGAAAGCAGTATTGTTGTGTCTGAGAGGGTGAGATGGCAGGCATTGGGCACTCAAATGGAGTAAGAGCCCCAACTTGAGTGATAGATAGGATCTGCATGAAAGATTATTTATTTGCTTGTTCATTAGGCTTCCGGCTTGGTATTTGTATCCTTAAAATTATCAGAGAAGGCAAGTGATCTGATCAAATGTTTATTTTGGGGTGTCTAGAAGGACTTTCTGTAAGGTGCCTGGGTTTCAAGAGGTAGCAGTAGAGGACAGGCAAGAGGCCAGTGAGTCCATTCTTTTGCCTTCCAGGCCGAAAGATGAAGCCTTTGCTTCCTCGTGTCAACTCCTACCTGGTTCCAATCCAGTTTCCTTTGAGCCAGCCTCTTGTCTTGCAGCCTTCTGTGAAGGTTCCTCTGTCCATGGCACAGGGAGCATCCCTTAACAGCTCCGAGACTTTGCAGAGCAATAAGCGCGTGCGCATTGCTCCAAAGGTTGGTTTGTTGTTTTCTGAGGACTTTTGAGGGGATTTGTGTGGTTCTCTTTCTTTTTTTTTTTTTTTGGAGGGTGGGCGAGGAGGGGGCTAGGGAGGGTGTGGGGATTTCTTTTTAAGGAGGGTGAGTTTGTTTGGATTTTTTGTTTACTTTTTTTTCCTATCTCTCTTGCCTTCAATGGATCTTTTCTTCATATGGTTCCTATGTGCATCTGTACTAAGTGCTCTAAAACTCCAAGCTCCTATTAAGGAACTAGCCAGTAATAACCTTTGCTCTCCTTTACTGTCTCTAGGCTGACTTCTACCTGCTAGTTTATTTGCTCTAAGGATGTTTCTATAATTCACTACAGGAAGGGGCTCTATGGCTTGGTCAAGACAATTTTTCTTACTGCTTGGATGTGAAGAAAGAAGAATGGGAGGAATGGCTTTGTTCTGACCCTAAAACATTCATATTTTTGATAGCTCTATAGACATGTAACAATAAGGAACTTCTGAAAGAGTATATATTTCATATAATCTCTTCCCAGAGGATTTCCTATCTGCTGTTTGCTAATTCTGTGAAGTTCCCAGTTATTCTGGGCTCAAGAAAAACAGCTATCAAACAGATCTTTTTCTTGGCATCTCACTGACTGCTCTTGTGTGCTTAGACATTGTAAAGCTTTAGCTTCTTCCATCCTGTCTGACCATAATCCTATTTTCCTTTGTATGCCTGCTGCTTTTTGTTCTCTCCAGCTATGATTTATCTTTTTCCTGTGCTCTTTTTCTTTTGATAACCTCATTTTTCTTCTCTTCCTTTTCCTTGGTTTCTGGGAAAGCTGTCCTGATTCATTTTGTTATTTCCATTAAGATAATGTAAAAAAGAAATCAAAGGGGTTATATTTTTCCCAGAAATATTCAGCTCTCCTTCTGCCTGTACTCCTGGAAGTTCCTCAGAGCAGGAGTGCTCTGAAGGCTATGACTTTCAGTCACATGGTTAGAATCCTTCCCACGTGATCTTCAGGCTTCTTTCTATCAACTTCACAGAGATCAATCTTGGTCTGTTATAGTTACTGCTTCCTGAATATCTTCCTCTTATCTTTTCTGCTGACCTTAAATGCCAGTCTTTCTTTTCTTCTTTCCACTGTTATTTTGATTTTTGGGTAGGTCAGATCCTTGCTTACTGACTGTATGTCACCTCTGTTTCATTGTAGATGTCACTGTCTGCAGAAGAGTCACCCTCTTTACCCACAGCTGCTGTCAAGGAGGAGGGTCAAAGTGACGAAGGTTTATTTTCCCCAACCCATTCTGTACAGGAGAACAGCTCCCAGCCTGGTGAGGAATTGTCTTCCTTCCCTGGGGCTGCCTGTATAAAGGAGGAAGAAGGCTCTCAGCTGGGTGACTGGCTGTCCCCATTTGCCTCAACCGTAACGGCCAAGGAAGAGCCAAGCTTGTTCCTCCCAGACTCATCCACAAAGGAGAGGAAACAATTCACCACACTGAAGTCCCCATCTAAGGCAGTTTCTGACTCTTTGGTTATAAAGAGGAGGGAAAGGCAGGAAGTGGGCAGATCCAGAAGGAAACAACGCCTGGCACTGCCTTGTTCAGAAGAGCCTGTCCTTGTTTTGCCAGAAAGCAGTGGCTTTGACCCTTTCCGCTTAGGGGCAGATGGTCCCTTCCCACAGGAAAACCAGCCCCTTGAGAATGTATCACAGCTCAGCTGCTCACAGGGAGAAGAGGGAGCCTTTAAAACACCAGTCAAGGACATGTTCAGCAAATTGCCGGTTTCTTCCACTCCCAGCAAAGTCTCAGCCACTACTACCCCATCACCAGAAGGCCTTGACCCCTGGAAGTCTGCTTCCTTAGCTAAGGGAAGTCATGAGCTGGACTTCAGTCCAGTGAAAACCCTTCAGTTGCCATTCACACCCCTCCAGGACAACCAGGACTTGCTGGGTTTTAACAGCACACCCCTCAAAAATCCTCTCTTTGATTCTCCTCGGGAACTGCTCAATACAGAATCCAGTGACATGGTCCATGTGCCCCTCACGAGCTCTCCAGCGTTTATTCGCGATGCTTCCAAGCAATCTTCTGTTGAACTGACAGCCTCTGGCTTTACTGAAAACCGGTCACTCATGGAGGGCCTTATCCTGGACACCATGAATGACAGTCTCAGCAAAATCCTTCTAGATATCAGCTTTCCTGGTCTTGAGGATGAAAATTTAGGAACAGACATTAGTTGGTCTCAGCTCATACCTGAACTGAAGTGAACTGGCCTGAGGACTGAATTTGACTCGTTCTGATGTTACAGAAAGCACTCTACTCTTCTGAGATTCATTCATGTAATCTAAGACAATTGCTTTTGACTAATTCCACATCCATGGGAACAGAGAGCATTATTGACTCCTGCTAAGCTGGGAGACAGGCCCATCAGCTGCTATGAGCTTCCTTTATGAGATGCTGTAGACTTTGAGTGGAACAAGATGATAGAACTTCTCTAACCTTGTGCTAGAGATAGCTTCTCTCTAGGGATTCTTATCATGAGAACAGAGGTAGGCCCTGCATGGCATTTGCTACTCAAGGTATCAGAAGAAATGAACACACTCCTCAGTACAATAGGAAAGAGCCTGGAAACCTCCTCCTAGCTCTGTCCTAATCTGCCTTTACTTTGTTCCCCTATTAGTATCTTCTGCCTAGTTTCAATGGCTGTAAATACTGTACATTCCTTAAATTAGCCCTTAATTATAATAATAATTTTATTATTGTAGGGTTATGGGAATATTTGGCCTGGTAAGGGTTTGACCTAGAGTGTGTTGTCCATATGTTCACATCTCTTGTATTCTTCTACCCTAGCTGAAAGCCCAATTTTAAATTTTTTTTTACTTCAAAAACAAATTGGTCTAGGTTGTTCTGAAGGTTGCTGTGGCAAAGATCTGAAAAATTGCCTGTACGTGACCCAAGTCAAACTGAAAGAGGTTATCTGAACTGCAGCATAAAATCTTGGTTTGGCTTCCTTTTCCCAGGCTGGAATGGAGAAGAGCTTGGATCGAGCCATAGCTCTTTTGATTCCAGAGGTCTATTATATACCTAGAGGACTAGGTAGAGACACTGTTGCAGTAAGATGGACCTCTATTGAATGGTTAAAGCTGCCCTCATTACAGTCAGCAGTTGAAAATATAAAAACGAACCTATAAAGGGAATGCTGGTATTTCCACTGAAAGGTGACCTCTGGAAACACAAGGTATGTATCTCTTGGTGCAATAGAACAACTCCTCACAATGCTCTGGAACTTTTGTCATACAAGAAATCGCCATGGCAAAGACCTGATCCTTCTGCTTGCAGACAAATGGTGACTTCTGTATCTACATATTCAATAAAGCTTCTGTGGGAACACAGCTGAGTGTCATCTGTACCGCTCCTAGCAGTGTGCTGGGGTTGGGCCCTATCCCGAGCAACCCCTTCTTGCTTATCTCATGTGTATGCTTGGTGATCACTGAGTGAATCCTTAGGACATTTTCAGTATTCCTCAGGCCTTGCTGGCCAAACCACATTAGATTTGGTTACTCAACCCATTGCTTCATACTCAACCCAATTTTTCCTGCTGCTTATGGGTAAATTCTGACTTTCTGAGTCAGAAGCATACAAACTTAGCCTAAAACATCATAACACCACCAGCAGACTAATTTCTGTGACTTCTAAATGCAAAACTATTTCTGCCTTCCCCTATAAACATAAAACCAGTTTTAGATTTGTGTGGTTTTCGAAACTGCAGTTCTCTTGTGCACTTGTTAGAGCATATTTGCCCTCATACAGTGTTTCAAGAACTTTTGTTTAATGGTTATTTCAGTTTTTCTGGGGTTACAAGGCTGCAGAAGGGGCCTGGTTTGTGGCACGCTTGCTGTCAACACACAGCTGTCAACACCTGACTTGGTTTTCTCAAAGCATCCTATCTCCCTTTCATCTCACTTCTTTCTCCTGAGAGGGTGTGTGCACACAACTGACACATGAGAGCCAGGTAACAAAGATCATGTCTCTGGCAAATACTGAAATGTTCCTGTCCTTGGTGTCAATTCCAGGCAGGTAGCTCCCCTGCTGTCCCTGTCAGCTGAGGTGCTTTGATGGCCACCTCACATTTTATTTTAAACATAGTAGTGCCAAAGTTTCATTTCCCCTCTTGTAACGTATTCCAGTGAGAGCACTGCTCAAGGGCAGTTATATCAATAAAGGTGGGAGGAACAACAGAAAAAATTCCATTAAGAAATTCTACCTCTTGCTCCCAGAAGAGATGACCCAGTGTTTTGGCCAAACTAGTTCAAAGCACCAGTTGGTGAGGACTTAATCATGAAATATGACTATTTCTCTCCATCTTTGTTAGCCTGATATTTTGCCTGGATCCTTTCCTTGAGGAAAGACAATTATCACTCGTCCCTCTACAGGCTCAGTATTAGGGGTTAGAGTGTGGAGGTGTGATCTTGTGAGACAGTGGATGCCTCTGTCCACCCTCCTGCACTAAGAGCAGAGCCATACTTCCCGTCTTCTCACGAGCCCAAGAACAGGAAGGCACAGTTCTTCACACCCTTTGCGTAGCACTCCCAGGGCTTCTCTGGGTAGTGTGCAGGAGCATCCCAGGACTGTCCTTGAGTCCTCATAATAGGCAAAGCTGTTTAACACCTTCTAGCCTGTAAAAGCAAACACTAATTTAAGATAAAAATTTTTTGGGGGTATGGGACGTGCAAATCTACAGGGAGCCAGCAAGTGCTCAGGATGCTCTGCTCCTCTGACAGCTCTGCTCAATACCTGGAGTGTGACAGATGCAAAGGAGAAGGTAATTCCTTTTCATTGGTTGAGTGGGGTTCCTCCCACTATGTTTTGTCAGCTGAAGAGGACTGGATGCCCCCTGAGATGAGGTAAGCAAGGATGATTGCCACCTTCTTACTTTTGCAACTTGGCTGGTAGGGGAAAAACTCAATCACTTCCCCATATGGAAGAAAAGAGACCCTGTTTTACATTGCAGCAATCTTTTTATGAGGATGTCAGGCCTTCATTTCTCCCAGAGGGCAGTCTAGCTCTTAAAAAAGGTGAAAATTTCTTTTTTGGTAAAATACCTGACTTCCTCTTTAAAATGCACTATAGGCTCAGAGAGAAAAATGACAGGCTTGAAAAATGTGAGCAGGTTCCTGGAAATAGCTCCCCTCTCCATTCCTCTTTTTCCAGAAGAGGTGAACTGCAACTGGATAAAAAGATATTCAGGGCATAACAAAGTATTAGCTGCCTGAGATTAAGAAGAAAATGTCCTGCTTCACTGCCCATCTCAGACTGGCTTCTTGTTTTGAAACAAGCAGAGTTTTAGAATGTCAAGACCATGAATCTGAACTGCTGCTGCAGGTCAAATGACACATTTGTCCTTGGACTTCAGTTACAACATTTATTGGAAAAATAAATATGATAAATACCAAGTTACAGTTTACAGGCAATACAGGCAAAAGATTATGCAGAGCAGATTCTCTTCCACATCTCAAAATCTGTGGGAAGTCATTATATAGAGCACACTGATGAACTGTTTGCATACAAATATATAATCAGAATTATTTATCCTCCACATCTGTTTTGGTTGGTTTTTTTTTTAATGCACCAAATTTAAAACTGGAAACATCTAATGATGTTATTTAAGAAAGTCAAGGAAAACAGCCGGCACAAATTATTATTAAACTACAGTCAGACATGGATTTATGCTCCAATGCCTGCTGTTGGTCTCTATTACCTTCTCATGCATGTATAGGAGGTTGCTGCCAATAGGCCCTCTGTTTATTTAGCTGTGTAATTTGTAGAAGTTAGGTTTTCTGTACTCATCTGTGGTTACAAACAAGAGACTGGCTCATTAGAACCCTGACTGTTTAATGGATGGACCAATTTTCCAACAGGACAAAAAAACTTCCTCATCTTCACTGGACTTCAGAAGAATCTCTTAATATTGTTGATATTTTCTATAGAATACTGCTTTTCACTACCAGTATGGTATCTTTTCTTGGTGCAGTGTATTCTCTCACATTTGATGAATTTTTCTGTAAATGTTAATAAAGACAAAATTTTGCATAATATCATTATGCAACAAGCCAGAACATTCCATCTCAACTTTATACTTTTCTCATGAAGTAACATGTCTAGATTACTTCTACATTTTGAATTTTTTTTTCCTGAATTCTGAGGTTGCATGTTTGTCTATGCACAAAGCTGTTTTGGATTGTGGAACTGTGTTCCAGCTGAAATTTCTATTGTGGGTAATGCACGTATATTGCAAAGCCCTGTAACACTTGATTTAAGAGTATTTATATGAGTCTGGTGGTCTAATCTGTCCTGAGTTATCATCATGTATTTTCCACTTTAAGCTTCACTTTAAAAATGCTTCTGTTTGAAGCAGTTTTGCCTGCCCTCGTGGCAGCCCTGAAGTTTTGGACAATTTGATATGTTTAGCATCCAATCCAATCCCTCCAGGAGGGAAAGAAAGGTCAGGAATGCAGCAGAACTGACACCATAAAGCACATCCCTTGGAACTTGTGAGATCACTGAAGATGCTTTCAGCATCAATATGGTTTTCCAAGTATTTGCAAGTAATGATGTCAATCTGTAGCTAATTAGTTCCTGACAGTCTGCACTCTGCTATGCATACCCATGGGACCGGCATGCTACAGTGATAAGAGCTGTTTTGCTGTTTCCCATGGCTGACTCTCAGGCTTTATTTGTTTGCTGTTTTTACTGAAATCTAGAACTCAGGAGATCATGAGATAATCTCAGTTGCCATTTAAATCATGCCAAGGCCTAGCCATCAAGAATGTAACAAACAGCTGGTGCGTGTACAAATGCAGCCTAAAGGCTAGGAAACCAAAGGAGTTCAGTATTTAAAATCAAAAATAAAATTACATTGTTAACAGCAGCATTGTTATCCATCAAATCCCTGAGATGATAACACACCCCTCTGTCACTGTATTTGCATTATGTACACAAAGCTGCTTCTGCACTAGAAGTACTACTGTGCTGGTGATTCCATCATAAAATCCTGAATTGTCTGAGCAGAAAATAGCCATACTGAATATCAGCCTCAGGTACAGTTATTCTGTTGTGGAGAGAAGGGGCAGGGAACACAGAGAATACAGTTCAAGCAGCCCAATTGCTTCTATAAATGAGAGCACAAGAACGTTTTGCTCAGATTAAAAAACCCCTTTGTAGCAAACCTTTTCTTGAAAAGACCTAGTGCCTCCCTACTTTGTAAGGATTTTGTCAGGATGCCCTTCTCGGCTTTGATTTTTCCCTTTTTAAGAACTGAGTGAAAATTTTTCAGTTTTTGGCTGTTATAAATTATTTTAAAAAACCTATTTCACATCCTTAGCAGAGTCAGCTGGCAACTAAAATCTGAGAAGAGATTTATTCAGTACAGAGTGTGCCCCAGCACAGACTTGCTGGAGTGTATGGAGATTTCTTTCTGAACTTATTCTTTGCAACTGCCAGCAGCTGAGCATGGCAACACGAGGTCTCTTGTGTCTCAGGGACTTCTGCTGGGCTTCAGGGAGTGGATGATACAAAGAAAGATCTTGGTGAGATGGAGGTGTCTCAAAGAGTCAAATGGAGACAGGGTACAGAAGACAAAGAATCGTAGAATAATCTAGGTTGGAAAATACCTTTAAGACCATCAAGCCCACCCATTAACGTGACACAGCCAAGCCCACCATTAAACCATGTCCCTAAGTGTCACAATGTACACACATTTCAAATACGTCCAGGGATGGTGACTCAACCACTTCCCAAGGAAACCTTTTCCCAATGACTGATAACCCTTTCAATGAAGAAATTTTTCCTAATATTCATTTCAAACCTCCCCCAGCACAACTTGAGGTTTGAGAGCATAAAGAGTCAAAGGTCAGACAAGGACCATCATAGTCACAGATTCAACAGTCCTCAGGTTTAAGACTGGAGCAAAATGATCAGGTACCACAGAAAAGCATGAGAGCTGTGAAACACTTTTTTCTGGTCTTGGGTTTGACTCTTTTACAAGGGGTGAGCTCAGTGCCTTGCATGTAGCAGCAAGGAGAAAATACAGTGTGGAAAAGATGCCAATCCACTAAGCAGGACTGAGGCATTGCCCCTGAAGAGCCATCCACAACAGGAGTATGACTTTAAAGATGTAGTCTGTGAACACTGAAGCTTGAATTACTGCATTTCTAAATAAAAGTGTGCCTGAACAAGAGAACGGGAGGTGGGCTGCAACACCCTTTGAGTGGCTGACTCCCCCACTGGTTAATTGCAGCAAGTTGTACTGCTGACTGATGAAGAACTTGACTGATCTCAACTGCTTTAAGGTGCAAAAGAAGCCATTTACAAACAAATAAAACGGGAAACATCACAGTGCACCTGGCAAGCGCTCATAGGAAAGTTTTCCACAGCCTCTGATGGTGGACTCTGAAAGTAAAACCTGTCCCCAGAGGAAATGACACTGGAGGCAAAAACAGCCATCAGAGACATTCTTACATTTCAAGGACTATATCTGGGCTTCATTTTGAGCAAGATGAGATCTGCTCTGATTCTACAGTGAGCTGGGCACAGGCAAAAGGTGTGTAGGTGATTGTCTTTTTTCTTTGCTCTTGTTGTTTTGTATGAAAAAAAGTTTTTATAGAAGCCCAAAACCAGCCACTCAAAGCACCTTGCCAACACTCTGTAGGTGGCTTCAGTAATAAGCCCACAGATATACATACCAAATTAGGCTTTACCAGGCAACTCTAACTGTGCTGGGTTTTACTGTTCAATTATTCAGCTTTAGGGACATTCTCTGGAAGGAGCCTTATTGGTGTAAAGTTTTCATTATTATTTTTATGGCATTATGTAGAGACTTGGAAAAAATTGCCTTTGTTAGCGTCAAGTGCATTCTTAGCCACAAGCTAAGTGGATAATGGAAATATTTTTCTCCCTACGGCTGGGAAGTGGAGAGACAGCGAAATGAAAGAAACTGCAAAGAGACAGGCACAGGAAAGACATCTTTGAGGCCACACATTTCCAAGTACTGTGCTATCGGCCTTAAACACATAACTGTCCTTCATCTCAGGCTCTTGCACACTTTTATGGGTAAGCATATTCCTACCAGAAATTATTCTCCACTTTAAACCTCATGCTGAGCACAGAGAAGCTCTAGCATCAGTAAGACAGCTGCCATTGCTGTGTGCATCAGTGGAGATGCACATCAGTGGAGATTCTTTCCCCTCCTGAAAACAAAGCCAAAGCCTTCTAGTGTGGTTCATGAAGCTGTGTAATGGAAGGGGAAATTTTGTATTGCCTGCTGCACTACCAGAAACTGTTCCGTGGCAACAACAACTATTCCAATCAAACAGAAAAGGCCCCTTTTTAATGCAGTTTAGCTCAAGCAAGAAAATCAATACAGACAGGACACAAATAATTATATTTATAATTACATTATATTTATAATTATATTTATAGTGATCAAGAAATATTTATACAGCAGAGGAATTTCATATTGGACAACACTGTTCTAAGTTTGCCGTGGTGCAACCATAAATCTATCCATAGGGCAGATGACTTCAGAGACTTGACCCTAAATCACCTAACTAAACAAACTATTCCACTTCCTGACCGACCTTGCTGGCAGGACACACTTTGCTGTCCAGCAGCCGAGCTAAACCTTATGTACACCTGAGATGACATTTATCTCAAGGAAACTTGCCAGACATACTCACAGATGTAAATACTGCGACCTTTCACTTATTATTTCAAGAATACAAAGGTATTTTATTATACAAATAGACAAACTGGAGGGAATTCAAAGCAGAGGAACCTTTTCTTTTTCAAAGAATCTTTTTCAGAGATGGAAGGGAGAGAGAAGCATGCATGGTTTGCCTGAGTAAGGTTTGTCCTCTCATTCCTCCTCTGCACCATCTGTGCATCCACAGACTGCACAGGCTGTGAGAACACAGGAGAATGAGCAGAAAGTTGTCTCGTTATCCTGCAGTATCCACCACAAGGAATCTCCTGGCTTTGACATATTCGCTACACCCAGGGTCACTTTTACACCCACTTGAAGCTTACACTACTACTGAGACAGTGCATTGGAAACTGGTGTACTGTAAAAGCAACTTCTGTGCTGGTTACATTATGTGGGGTCTCTTGATGAGCTCCATAAGGACCCAACTTGTCACAAAAGAAATGTAAAGCTCTCCATCTACAATCCACCCTCCCACGTGCACTGTGTCAGCTCTCAGGAGGACAAAATAATAGTTTCCAAACTGCGGAAAGAAAAAAATTCAAAGCTGAAAAGAAATCTCTAAGAAAGAAGAAGCAACCATCAGAAGTTGCAAAAGTAGCAGGAGAATATTTTAAAGAGGAATTATTAAATTAGGTAAAGCTTCCCAGAAGTGAGATACAAGGAAAATCTCTGGTAAAAGGACCTCAGTCTGTGAAATTTAAAGCCAAACCAGTGAAAGCCCTCAACAGAGCAGCTTCTCAAACAGCTGGGATACTCCCTAATGCTCCTGGCAGAGGGAAGTAAAATCTTTGTCTCACGTTCTTTAATCTGTGAGTTACTTCCTTCAACAAAGGAGTCCATTTCTCCCCTTCACTACTCCAGGTACTATTCATTAATTTCTTCCAACAAAGGAGTAGCTGACTGGAATATATTGATCTTCTCTTGCTTCTTGGCTGGCCAAACTGGCTACGGAGAAGTGCTGCTCTTCAGTGCCTTTCCTTAGAAGTATGGGCATTACTTCTGATTTTATCAGGGTTTCTCAGGCATGGAGGTGATCAGGTCCAGGGCCCAACATCCACGAACACAGCTACAGTGCTGTGTCTTTGTGCCTAGAACCTGGAACCTTTTGCCCCAGAGCTCTCACTGACCTGTGACTGCTTGAGCTGGAAGGCCAAGCTGGTAGCTGGAGCAGGGAGAAGTGCTTTTATAACCTGTGGAGGCAGAGAGTTTCTTCTATTGCCTAAATAGCACTGTTACACACCCTGTAAAGATTTCTGTATGAAGGGTGCAGAATACTGAGGTATAATGTGACTGCATCAGAAAAGGAAAATAATTTATCATTGTGTATGGGATTGTGTATGAATATTTTCATCAAAAGCAGTTTTATTTTTCTAATATAGGTTACTGGTGAGTCATATACTATTTTTCAGGAACTACAAAAGATGACTGGGAAAGGTGTAACTGCTGCAAAATCCCCTTAAATTTTCTGCATTGTGGTCTGATTTCTCATCAGAAAACCTTTAGGAATGTCCATTCTGAAAAAGAAATTAAAAAAAAAAAAAAAAAAAAAAAAAAAAAAAAAAAAAAAAAAAAACCAAAACCAGAAAGCACCTAACCTACTTAGTAAATGGGCTCTGTTTAAGAAGAACAGGATGGAAAAAGTAATAGCTGAATAGAAAAAAACACTGACCTAGAACTTAGCATGCCTCTGAAGGGAGAAGATAGTATCTTAGCTGACTTCACCTCCATAAAAGTGCTGGGTTTTTATGCCAGATCTAGGAACTAACACATCACAGGATATAAAGAGTTAAGTCACCTGCACTTAGAAGCAGAAGTGATGAAGGAGGGGAGAAAGCTTTAAACAAGACTTGAAAGATTTCTCCCCTTTGAGGCACAAAGAGAGAAATACTTTGTGAATTAGGGAGCAGGACTGACTGGTGAGACCCAAAAGCAGAACTGCTCAAGCAACGGCTCCAGCCCAGCTGCAGGGCAAACCAATTTTGATTAGGCTTTGCCAAAATGCCCAGCAAAATAAGCTAATGAAGGGTGACTAGCTTCAAGGAGGTGCTGGGACTGGGAACTAGGAGTGCTCCCTCCTCTTCGTGCCCGTATATACATCCAGGGTGGGACGTGATCTCATCAGAAATTGTGTAACTCTGCCCATAGGCTTCAAGGCAGGAACTGTGGGTGATCTGGTCCTAAGATGTTCTGTAGCACTTTACAGTCTTAGGGTCCATTCTAAGGCTTTAAGAAAATTGGCAGTGCCATTGCTGCCAGCAGAAGCAGACCTGCCTTGCTGTAGCCAGCCTGCTGAGGTAATCCCAGTCAACAGGAGGGGAAACACCTCTTGGCCCTGCGTGAGAGTAGAGGTGCATGATTCAGTACTTTTTTCATGGATGGTTAAAGGACTTGATGACAAGATTCAGAGGATACTCAGTCGGGCCACAAGAGGTCCAAAGTGTGTGTCAATCAGGAATCATAGCATCCCACAGGTAAGAAAACAAGACTGAGCTTCCCTGGGAATATCCATTACTTACATTCTTTTCTTAATTTGACTCACAGATAGATAAGGACAGCTCAAAACACCTCTGCTAAGCTCTTGATGGGACTCTGCCAGCATTATGGTATTGAAGTTTGGCCTCGGAGTGTAAAGCAGTTAGAATGTATTTCTACTCCCATTCCTGACAAATCTAGTCCTGTGATTTGGTGCTGTGGAAACCATAATACCTTGTATTGGATTTGCTTCTTAATATTGCATACTCACTTTTCTATACACAATCTAGAAGACAGAAATAATTGGTATCAGTAATATTGGAATGTTACATACTACTAAGATAGAAAACAAAACAAAAGAAGCAACAGAAAGTGTCCTTCTGTTGTACCTTTCATAGTCAGTTGCAGCTATTCGTTCTATGTTGCACTTGAAAGCTGTTTCACCCCTTGCTGGCTTCCCTGAAAACATAATGCTGTCCTTAGCTTCACAGCTGAGTAAAATTTGGGTTCCTCCTCTTACATTATATCAGAACTGGTGCTTAACAGTGCAGTGCACTAACCAGAGAAAAGGGATCAAAATGAGACAGCATAAATTCAAGTTAAAATTTATAGTTTCAAGCAGGACAATACAGAGACAGAAAGTTAAAAGAGGGAGCTCTATCATGTCTTGTCTCCCCTGAGAGGAGAGATGTCTGCTCTGGTCCAGACATCCCACACTGCAGCAGTGTCAGCACTCTTTTGGTATAAACAGAGAGCGAAGTCCGCTGGTATCAACAAGCCAGTGATTTTAGGCTTCTGAAAAATTGGAGGGGATTGCTCTCAATAGAATGGGGCAAAAATGAGGGCAGAGTTGAGCCCAACACATTCACCTCGGCTGGAAGCTGAAACCAGACCTTCAGCATTTCATTCAAGCTACACAGAAAAACCCTTCGGTGCAGCCTATTGCAAAGGCATGACACTCTGCAGAAATGAGACTGGGCATGCCTACCAGGAGCCTTGAGGAGGATGCTCTCTCCCATTTACCAAGGCACTGCATCATCTTCCAGGCTGACCCGAGTTGCTGCCAGTATTTACAGAGACACGGAGATGCGTCAAAGCCCCCTGGCAGAGGCGCTGGAGCGCGCAGGCTGCCGCCGGGAGATTTAGCGTGTCCCCATGGAGCCGGGGACAGGCGGGCACACACACACAGACACAGAGATGCGCGCTGCGTGCGCGCAGCCCGCCGAGGTAAGGCCAGCCCCCAGCAGCGGGGCCATCCTTCTGCTGCTGGATTTTTCCAGCCGGAGCATCCTGCCGGCTCTGCCGTGATTTATGGAAAGCGGTTTCTGACGCGGGGCTTTTTCTATTACGAGAGGGACCCACGGACTGGAGGAGGCGAAGCTGCAGTCAGGGCAGGAGAAGTGAGGGAGAGGGAGAGGAAGAGGCGGGAGCAGAGGGACACGGAGGACTGGAGAGGACAGAGGGAGAAACAGGCACGGGGATACTTGAGAGATGCGTGAGTTATAACTAAGAGTGCAGGTGGAAAGGCAGAGAAAGGAAGAGAAGGAGAGCCGTGGGGAAGGGAAAGGGAAAGGAGATCAGAGACTGAGTCAGCTTCCAGAGGGCAAACACCAGGAGACGAGTTCAGGGAACACCCTAGCATACCGAGAAGGACCTGTTCCGTTTGTACCTTCACCATGAGCACAAGGAAGAGCTGCCCCCTGCCACTGGGGCAAGGAGACGAGGAGGAAAAGCAGAGAGAGGGTACTCCTGACCTGGAGCGACGGGAGTGTGAGATGGAGCTGAGGAACAAAGCTATTCTGCAACAGAAGAGGCGCCTCAAACAGGCCACCCAGTTTGTGCACAAGGACTCTGCTGATCTGCTGCCCCTGGATGGCTTGACAAGGCTTGGCACCTCCAAGGATCTGGTGAGTCCAGTGGGACCCCGTTTGGGAGGGAGTCTTCCTAACAGCCTTCATTCCAGTTGGGAGCTGCTGTCAGGTTTTGTGAAAGGATCATAAGTTCAGCAAAAATGAAACTTCCCTTCAGGATCATCTAGGAGCAGGTCAGGGTGAGGGGAAAGAATCGCTCCTTTGCTTGCATCCATCTTCTTGTGCCTCCCCATAGGAACCAAACTCCTCAGGCAGACATGGACTGGAAGGACTCTCCAGAATCCAAACTTCCATTCACCCAGTACCTATATATGTTCATGTGACATATATGTTTCCATGGGGGACATCTCTGAAAGCCCTCATGTATTCCTGCATGATCCAGCTCAAAGTCTAGCTCCTGGACTCAGCAGGGAAGGAAGTACAATTCATGAAACTGTGATAGACTTCTGTTTGACCTTGTCACCTTTTTGCAATTTTCTCTCTCCCCCGACTCTCTAGATTTATGGAGGGGCAAGCAAAGGGCAAGACTGCTAACCAGGCACACAGGCAGATGCAGTGCCTGGCACTCGTGGGTGACTCCTTTGAGGAGGAGGCATGGGAGCGAGGCCTGTGGGCATCTCCTTGTGGTGACGTGGAGCAGGAAGCATCAGGGAGGGAGGTCTGTTCCAGGAGCTTTGGCAGTCTGTGTTCTGGAAGGGCTTCCCCCTTCTGGGAAGGCAAAGGCTTTTGCTACCCCCAAAGCTGGAAGCAGATTCCCACAGGATCTATTGCTGGCTCAACTGCACACCTATTCTCCTTGCTCTGGTAGTTTTGCAATTCAACTTCTCTCCACTGTAGAGTTAAACTACTCAAGGATGTGGAGGTCTAAACCATTTTCCCAGAAGAGGGCTGAGGTCCGGTTGTGATGGGGGCACAACCACTTGTTCCATCCGTGGCAGTGGGTGTCATAAAAGATCTTGCCCCTCCCTGCAGCCTGTGCTTCCCTCTGGATCCTCAGACAATCGCAGCAACACCACAGATGCTCTCGCGTGCGTGCCTCCAGTCATTTCCCGGCTCCCGAGGCACGCAGTGGCACAGGGCCGCACGTGTGTGGGACCGGCAGGTCCCTGGCACTGCATGGGAGCTGATCCTCCTTGCTGAAACCTTGGGGTGAGGCGGCTCTGCCCTGCACAGAAGAGGGCTCAGCGCCACGTTCCCGTGCTGGCACATCCTGCTGCTCCCGCCACCCTCCCGCAGCTGCCTCAGCTGCCTCAGCAGCTGCTCGGAGTCCCTGGCTCGGCGGGGCCAAGGGCGGCTCCTCCAAGTCACCCTGAGCTGTCGCCCCACGTTCTGCAGCCGCACTCATGGGTGTCAGCAGGGACGGGTGTGCAGTGTCCCCCCGGCCCTGCCACAGTCACGGCTGCAGTGCGAGAGGGGCGTCACATCAGAGCTGTCTTAGCGAGGAGCAGGGACTCTCCTCCCGCGGGGAAGGAGCTCTGGCCGCAGCGGAGCCTGGAGAGACCAGCTCAGGCTGGCAGCACAGGCAGGCCAGTGCTGGCCCTCGGGGCCTGCAGCTCTGCAGCTCAAACATCCCCTCAGGAGCACAGCCCGGCATGACCCTGGGCCCGTCCCTCGGCAGGGTATGGAGAGGAGCCACTTCTGAGTCTTTCAGTGCGTGTTTGCTGACCCCAGCCACAAAGGCGGGGAGAAACACATCTATCTGCTTTGTTTTCGGATTGGCTCCTGCCACACCGTGCCTCTAAGCGCCGACTGGCACCCTGAAGCCCCAAGGGGTTCCTTGAGCCAGACAGTCCTTGTCCAAGTCACTTGCCATGAGCAGCTCTCCTGGTGGAATTAACCATTCCAGGCAAGAAAATTCCTGGTGTGCAGACGGCGTTCGGTCACTGCAAACTTCATGTTTGGTCCATAACAGAATAGCTGAAACATTTTTACCATGGACCTAGGGAGCAGTGAATAATGCATAATGTGGTTTTTTCTGACATGGACATTCTGCTTTGGTGTTAGAGGGCACAAAATAAAGTGTGCCCCTGTGCAAAGTTCTCACACATAGTGCCATACCTAGGGTCAGTGTGATACCTCAGTTTCTGCTTTAACTTGGAACAAAAGAAGAACCAGGTCTTAGATTTCCAAAAGGGATTCAGCAGTTCCTGCAACTCGATGGGACACTGATATTGCTGCAATGTTTTGGGGGCTGCCCATCAGGGTCCAAAATATGCTTTTGGCTTGTTTCTCTAGGCACTTCTCCAGCCCTATGAAAACCCCACTTCTGTTTCCCAAATTGATCTGGCTCCCTCCTGGAGGACAGGAATACAAAACAGGAATGTACTGAAAATGAAGCAGCAGTAGGAAGTGCTGGAGAGTTTGATCTTGGAGAGAGAGTAAAACACCCCCACCTTCTATAGCACTTACACTGAGAGGAAAGTTTAATTAATTCCCAAAAATAAGTCTCCATTGACAGTGCCAGAGACTCCAGCTGTGGCAGCTCCATGTCCTAAATTAGAGCAAGGCCCCATGTAATTTAAAACAAAATACCGGCTCTCTTCTACAGTCAGGGGCTGTTACTTTTTACCACTCTTTTTTGTGTATTCTGGGTGTGCGCTCAGCTTATGCAATGCATCCAGCAGTGCCTAGGATTTGATGGGCCCATCATGTCTCCAGTAATGAGTAATTATACATTTCCCTGGAGACCTCATGTTTCCAGCTTTGCAACAAAAAGCATGATTAGTTTTGGGGGGGGTTTAACAGCAAAATAAAAAATAAGTAGCTACATGAGCTAAAATATTCTGGAAGTACCAAGAAGGTCTGAAGATATGGCTTCTCACCTCCCAAAAATCAAGATCCCCAGCTCATACAATGTCACCAATTAGAGCAAGACCTGGAGATTTCATATTGGAGAACCTGAACCTTCCCTAAGTTGCACTGGGAATCTTCTTTGATCCCTCTAAGTGCCCTGAGAGGGCATCCTTTCCAGCTCCTGGCCACAACACCCACAACATCCTCCCTCACCATCCTCTAAATCTAATTGTTTCTGACCAGTCCAAGAGCGACAACAGTCTCCACTTCTCTGTCTCACTGGTGAGAGAGAAGATGGGCAGGGTGCTGTGAGTCTGCTCTTGAATCAGATGCCTCCAAAATCCCAAAGCTCAGCTAATCCCCACCAGCACGTGGCCTCTTCCCAGCCTGAGTGACAAGAAAGGGACAGAGGTGGCAGCTGCAAAGGGCCTGCTTGTTCTGTGGGAAAGGTTGCAGGGAGAGGGAAAGGTCCTTTGCATGCCAGATTGTGAGAGGCAGGAGGGAGGATGGGAATTTGGAGACCTGCTGTTTGTTCCCTGCCCTTTTCCCATGGCCCAGATGTTAGCTGGCAGCCAAACTGGCAATGTGCTCAGAGTATTTAGGGAGCTAAGTACAACGGCCAGCTGTGCTGTGGGCCGGCACAGTAAGCTGGGAAAAGACCAGGAACAGAAGGATATTTTTACCCCACTTTTTCAACTGCTGCAGTGTTTCTCATGCAGCATGTGAATGATCTCTCACCCCCTGAGTGGCAGGGAAACAGAGGCATGAGGGACTTGGCATCTTGCAAAGAGTGATGCTGAGTGTGACCAAAGAGCCAGTGACAGACGTCCTGCGCCAACCATTGGGCAAATCTTACAAGTCAGGGTGCTTCAAATTGCAGTTTGCACACTTCCCTGGCCTCAGCTCTCTGGCCATGCATGAAGCTAGTCCAAAACACAAATAACCTGTGGGGTTAATGCAGCCCAGCTAAGTGGCAGGTCTGGTCTAGTTCAGGTGTTTGGCCTGCTCATTGACAAGATCCTGCATCAAACTGCTGCACCACCTGGAAGAAGACTTTTAATTTTTCGGGTTTTTTGGAAAGATAAAAACAACAGTTTAAGCTGTAGCACATGAACCCCTTTAGATTATTTGCCTTTCTTCAAATAGGCAGTTGTTACTGGGAATGCCATGGCAAGCTCAGAGCAGCTGCTCTCCTGCAGAAGGGCCATGGGGCTGAGTACATGGAGAAAGGACAAAGCTACCTCCAACAGGCACCAGTTTCATTGGCGTTGCCCACTGTTGATTCAGTAGCTGTGCAGGGACTGGATGGATCAATATTGTGCAAAAACTAGAGCATCTGATGGTGGGGAGAAAAGATGGACTCCAAAGAACATTAAAAGCTTGTTTCAGTTTCCTCTTCAGGGGGAGCTTCCTGCGTCACTACAAATAATTGCTTGTACACCTAAAGTATCTGCAGTCCTGCCTTCTTGCCCACAGGTACATCACACACATGCTGCATTCCTCATGCCCTCCCACATTAGAAGGTGTGAATGTGCCTGGTGGGACGTCAGCACATGCCCAGCAGGCAGTGTATTGCAGTACGCTGAACAGGGATGAGACTCTCCACTGCATGTTTAGCTGAAGGAACAGATAGGAGTGGGGAGAGCATGCATCAGGCATGTTCTTCTCCAGTAATTGCATCCCAGAGACCTGCCTGTCACACACATCCCAACACTTTAACACCAAATTCGCGGCTACAGAAAAAAATCTTAGGATTTAAAGTAAGTTTTTTTTTGATAAGCACGTATTTCATCAGGATGATCAGTTGGGTCAAGCATTTGCAACCTGCATCCCCGAGCTGGCAAATGTCCTTGTCCTTAGCTCCATACTTAGCTGGGATTTCTCTTTCTTTGTGATGGAGACAGCAGCCTCATAGTGTGGTCCAGCGGCGCCTCTTGGA
The DNA here is from genome assembly GCA_013397815.1 of Aleadryas rufinucha. NCBI lineage: Eukaryota > Metazoa > Chordata > Aves > Passeriformes > Aleadryas > Aleadryas rufinucha. The sequence goes on from VZTH01014054.1 coordinate 536,419, forward strand.
AGGCAACCTGAACAAGCTGCGGGGCGAGGCCAGGGGTCAGTCGGCACGGGTTCAATCTCCGCTGGCAAAAGACCAGAATGAAAAGATGGAAAAGGGAGAGGACAGGAGAAAAGAGACTTCACCCCTGCTAATACAGTGCCAGGTAAGGCAACAACACGGTGCTGCTGATTTCACAGTGATGGCAAATGCTCAGAGTTCCAGCTGCCCCCCTCCCAAGGGCCATGCTGAGTTATAAATTGCAAAGCCAGCTGCAGCCAAAGAGAAGAGATTTAATGCATGGCCTCTCCTAGAGTATGGATGCAGGTTTCCAAAAGCCACAGGAAAGCCTTTCTGCTACATGCCTTCTAGTTGCCCATGTTTGAAGATAAATTACCTTAATCACATCTCCTTCCTTTGAAGGCCAGCTTTCCCATGATATGAGGTATTTTATAACTGCATATAGAAGCAAGGAAAGTCTCCTTATCACTTGAAGACAGGTGCCTCTAGTTGATTTACATTTAACTAGCTCCAGTCTAGTCTGATTCTCTCAGGTGTCACAGAAAGTGGATAACTGTGCTCCAAATTAGCACAGCTGCATCTCTTGATGGAAGCAGTATTTTTAGCTCCCTTTTCTTCTTCTATCCTCCTATACAGCAGAGCACACTACTCCCTGGCCTCTGCAGTTAGAGAAAGCACATCCAAAAGCTGTGGCCCATGAAAGAGGGCTGGATGGTCAGAGCTTCACAGTAATATACAGATATGAGGCTCACCAAGATACAGACCTGTTGTACAAAACCCATTTTAAAGCTGGTTTTAGTTCAGTTACCTGTCCTAAAGAACGTCTTCCATATCAGAGTGGAAAGGCTACACTTCCAAGAAAAACATATATACCTTTGAAAATTCATTTGGCACAATAAATTATCATATTAACACAACCTGGTAGCAAGTTTCTGTAAGGCTTAGATTAGGTATCTGAGTACCAAGCAAAGCCACTCTCTGGTTTGTTTTGTAGCCTTTACTGCTGCAGTTAGGCATTGCTTACCCTGCTTTTTAGACTTTAATGTAGCTGGGTTAACATAACCACACTTGGGAACAGACTAGTAGGATGAATGGCTCTCAGTGTAATTTCTCCAATTACTCAGAGCCTGTTTTTGAGCAAATAAAGGCGTTTTTTTTTTCTTTAATAGCCTCTCCTTATTGTTCTGCAAGAGGAAATTTACTGATGAAGGGTGGGGTTTTTGCCAGGCATGCACAATGAACAAGGACAGGCATGTACAGGTATTGTATCCCAGGGGCAATAGCTAAGTCAGTGTTACAGTCCACTGGTCATTCCCTTTTGTGTTTCTAATAGACTGAACCGCAGCTGTCACCCACGTTTCATTTTCCCTCACAGAGGAAGGTTAATGAGCATCACAAGCAAGGAAATAGGTCTAACGCTGCATGTAACGCTCCCTGAATTCTGCACAGGCATTTCTCTCTTTTTCTGCCCTTCTTAGGAGCCAGTCACTGTCACACTTGATCCTCTTATGCTGAAGGAAGGGAAGCTCTCCTCCCCTTCTTTTTGTCTTCGTGCTTTTGATGTTCACATTTGTGAACTTCAAAAAGCCTCTACTGTCAGTAGCAGATCTGTGGCAGGCAATAGGACTCAGGCTGCCAGTTCATTTAAACCAGAGAGGTGAGCTGGTACCTTTTGGAGATCTGCTTGATTATGGTGCAGTTTTGATTAGAAAAGGAGCACAGCCCCAGAGAAGTCTTTTTTCCCCTGACTCCTGGGAAAAGATAATCCACCATTTACATGCAGGCAAGTATGCTGAAAATCTCTAAGTGGTAACAAAGCATCACCTGACTTGTAACTGAACTTGACTAGGGAATAAACCCAAATATGTGTAGACTTCAGTGACACAGGGAGATTCAGGCAGTAAGTGTTTTTACTCTAACAGGTTTTAGTTGCCCTATGCCTAAGGCCTTTTTAAGTCTCAGAGATCACAGACAGACCTAGTCTGTAATAGTTGTACTGCAGTCACTCACCCTCCTATTTGCTTAGGTGGGTTGCCCAGATGGTACATCAGCAGAATTGCCCCTTTTTGTGACAGTTTTTGAAAAGCACTTTGGAACGCTAGTCACGACTGGCATCTGCAACATAAAATCAAGCTGTTATTTTTTGTGGTGGGCCTCATCTCTTGTTGACTTGGAAATAGATGCTGAAAGATTTCCCTGCTGTCGAAGGCCACTTTTCCTCTATGCCAAAGCAACCTGGGATTGATCAGCCTTTTGTTTGCTAAAGCTTGACTTGACTTCAGAACTGACATAATTTCAGAAAACACAGCTCTTTATAAATGATGATCCATAGTGATTCCCCTTCCCCTCTTTCTTGGAAATCCCGATATTTGACATTTAGATAAAAAATAATGGTGACTGGTAGTAACAGACTGAAAATTCTGGAGCAGAGATGAGTGGGTAAAGTGATGAGAAGTCCTCCTAGTCCAAGAAGCCTTGCAGCGTTTGTGAGCTTCCTGCATTGTATTTGTGGTATGCTGGACCAAGGACTTGCCTCAGGCTTCTCTAGGGAAATGGTTAGTGGTATAGGGCTGTTTACACTGAATGAGATTAATGTTGTTTTCTACAGAATAATCACTGTCCTGTTATATCCTATCAAGTCTCTAACTTGCAGATTTCCCAGCCTGCTCTGAAACAAAACTCAGTAATCTGCCTAGTGATACAGCTTAGGCTTATTATAACAACAGCAGCTCATGCATCTCAAGTCTGCCTGCTCCCAAGTGATTCCTTTGCAATGCTATCCATGCTCCATGTCTTGTTTCTGAGTAGAGAGGATGTGGAGGCAGATGTTTGGCATGCACCTGCACTCTGTGCTTTATCTTGCCTCTCTGCTTAGTCTGGCCACAACCCTTTCAGGCAGGGCTGATGTGTCAGGGAGGACCAGGCAGCACAGACATTGTGGAGCTCCAAAATCAGAAGGGAGGCATTTTGCCATGGAATCACATAATAGTTTAGGCTGAAAAGGACCCTGTTGGTATTGTGTCTGTTTGCAGCATTCCAGTATTTCTCACAGGAGTTGTTTTCTTATTTCTCTTTATAACTACTCACAGATAGCACATTTTTGAAAACGAAATCTTGGAAATACTGGATGTAGCTCTCTGTGATGATTAATAATCATAAACAGACTTAATTAAGAAATTAGGAAATTGAGACATTTTCCTTGACCCTGCTGGTGCTGCACTGAATCCCTCATTGCCATACTGATCTGCTTAAGGTGTTTAAGCATTTAAACTTGTCGGGAATGAGCAAAAGAGTAGAGAAGCCATGGCAGGCCAGTTGCTGCTTCTGAGTGGTTCATGTCACAAAGTGCCATAGTGGATGGAAGAGAGGGAATCACAGGAGAAACACAAATGCTAGTAGGAAGACAATGAGTCTCCCAAAATGAAAATTTTGTGGGTGGGTTTTTTTTGGTGGGTTTTTTTTGGGTGGTGGTGTAAGACAGAGCCGTGAAGAACTAGGCCATCAAGAGTAAGTATGATTAGGCACCCTAGGTAGAGGAAAGATGTATTTTGTAGATGACAGTTACTCCATCTTTTCCAGTTCCTTTACTAAGTCCTGTTCCTCTTTTTTTTTTTTTTCTGAACCTAATTCTTATCAATGTCCTTGACAACCCTATGTTTTCAGACCCCTAAAATAAGTGTAACCTGCTGTTACTTCATCACCTCTGGCCTGCCATTAAGGACCTTTCTGCAGAGGGCACAGAAAAGAGATGGCAACCACATCTCCTTTTCCCTTTTATGTTCAAAGGGGTAAAGAAATGAAGTGAGCAAGGCGCTGGGAACTATTCCAGTAAAATCATGCACAGGTGACTTGGGTGCAGGGCACAGTCTCCTTCTTTGCTAAATGACACCAGCTGTGACTATTGTAATATCATATCTTATATCCTTAGAGAGCTGTATAGGAACATGATGGAAGCCCTACACAAAACAGTCATCTCTTGATTAGGTTGTGTCTTGGATTCAGGAGGCACATGGATTTGTCAGTTATCTTGGGAACTGCCTTAAATTCAAGCTCATCTCAGGTGTGTTTGTCCTGGGTGCTCCTGCTTCTCCTTCAGACTTCTTCCTCTGGCAGCTTTGCTACTGAGAACAAACATGTAGCCCTTTGTTCCCTGCAACACCGGAAGAAATGGAGAGACAAAACCCAGAAAAACTGTAGCACATGCTTGTATTCCTTTACAAGCTTTTGTCATATCACTTATTGCTCTGCTAATAAAGTCCATGTGGGTTTTATGAACCAATTGTCTAATTGTGCATCTCTTGACTGGAATACTATTAAGTTAAAATCACTAATAACAGAAAAGTGTCTGGGCAATCAAATACAAATGAAAGAAGACAAATTCAAAAAGAAAGGTTTGAGAGAGGCTTGCAGAGCACTGGGGAAACCACCATTGTCTGGGATGAACCTCCTGCCTTCTGACTACTGCCTAAAACACCACATCTTTGGCTATGTTGCTCAGAAAGTCCAAGTCACACTGTGGGAGGAGTGAATATGTCGATTGTGAGCTTACAGTAATTATCTGTTGTTGTTTTTTCTAGTGCCAAGGTCAGGTATTGAAAGCAACTGTTAACACTGGGTGTCTACCAAACCTCATCTCCAAGAGGTGTTTAAACCAGCTGGGGTAAGTCTTTGCACAGTATAAAAGGAGGGATGGCTAAAAGAAAACCTATGGCAAGAACCCATGCACTTTGGATTCCCAGCCCCAGTGACAATTACTGGGAGCTCTGCATGTGCACACAGCTATTTAGGAGAAGAGGCAGAGGGTGGGCTGCAGAGCAAGGCATTGGAGCACTGGCAAAGTTGTGTGCAGACCCCCGACTCTGAGGTAGAGCTGTGTCATTCTGTCTGTGTGTACTGCAAGGCAAAGATGCCCAGCTGCTGGCTGGTGGTGAGGTTTTGCTTGTTGAATCTGCCTCCAGACATACTGCATGACAGAGATTCCCCCTCTTGTGGGCCTGTTCCCAATGAGACCAAGAAGAACTGCCATCAGTGAGAAGTCCTGGTTTTCTCTGCTTCCTCTGCTTGAGGCAATAACACCTCTTGTGTCCCACAGGCTGGAAGAAGTGTCTGCCATGGACTGTGGAGACCTCTCTCTTCCCATCCCCAGCGTTGTTGGCCGAGTAGAACATATGGAATTGCAATTTGGCCAGGAGACAGTGCTGTGTTCAGCACTGGTTGTAGGTGAGAGTGCCAGTCCCTCCTCTCCCTTGTTTCTCCTGTGTCCCTCTTGCCCTGCCAAGGGCATTTAAAGGACCTTTTGAAAAAGCATAACATGGTGGAAGGTTGGTGATGTGGCCGCCTCCACTGCAGGCCAACATCACCATACCTGGTGAATACCCTCAATGTAACCAAAGGCAAAGGGCATAGGAAGAGTACAGAGAAGACAGAAGACATTGAAAGTGGGGAGAAATTAGGTGGTTTTTCTGTCTTAACAAAGGATGTGAAAAATTCTCATTTCAATTCTAAAATAGACTTTTCATAAAATTCTGCAGATGGCTTGATTAATCTCCTTAATTATTATGTTCTCCTATGGAATGGGCACTTGTATCTCTGGCTGGGTGGAAGTCATCAGAGAAAGTAACAGAGGGTACAGCTTACTTCATAGAGTGTTTCTCCGTGTGCTCCTCTGCCTCTGCTGCAGGGAGCACCGTGAAAGAGCCCAGTAGCCCCAGAGTGCTGTCTCCCTCAGTGTCCTGAAGCAGGACGGAGCCATAGGAGCCAAGGTCAAGTCCGCAGGCACTGAGGCAGGCCCAGAAAACAGCAGAGAGGCTGCATGTTCTGCATTTATATCAAGCTGTGCATATGCTGAAAACAACGTGGTTGTCTTTTTTCCCTGCCCTGTTCTTTCTCCCTATTAGTCTTTCAGCTTTACCTTCTTGCTTTAATCTGTTTCCCCACTTTTGGTGAGTCCTATCCATCTTCCAAGGCCTCCCTTGCTCCCTCTTTTCATGTACATTCTTCCCACATTCTAAGTCATCTAGAAAGAGCTTCCTCCTCTTACACACTCCATCTTGCTTTTCTTTCCTGGTTTCCACTCTGCTTGTTCTTGCCCTTCATGGGGAATCTGTGTTAGTACCAGTATAGGTGAATTTACCCCATAGCTACTACCCATTTTGCTGGGATGTCAAAATGGCTGTCTGGAAGGAGCAGAATTGTTAACCTGTGTCTGACATCTCCCTGTGCACACAGTGCTCTCACTTATGTGGCTATAAATAAATTATAAATTACAGCCACTACTTACAGGGCAAGCAGGCCTCCAGGAGACATGGGAAGTGTTAATGATATTACAAGTGGCTGCTGATTCCTGCAGACTCCAGGACCTGGGAATTCCTCCTCAGCTGCCACAGAAGTCCAGATTGGTGACTCTAAAACCCAGGAAGTTGCTCTCACCCAGTTCAATGCATGTTCTTAGTGGCAGGTTTGGAGAGCAGGAAGGCTGAATGTATATTGCAGAGACACAGAGAAGGGGTAGAGACAAGGCCAACCCCACAGATCATCACGCAGAGAGCAGTGCCTTTACCAGCAGTGACATAAACACCAGCACAGATAGGCCAGTCCTGGCCCTCCTCTTTGGCTGACCAGAATTGAAATTCACTAGCAGAGGCTCATCACCCTCAGTCTCTAGATTCACAAGCACATATATTCACAGAGTCTTCAGACAGCCTGTACGTCTGTCTTATATCCATGTCTGGATCCTAGGCTCCCTATCTAGCCACTGACCAAGTCCTTGAGTCTTTCCAGATGCAGGTTTTGTCCTACTCACTGGCTAGACCAGACTGAGGTTTGGCAGCTAATTATGTGTACAAGGCCACACACCTTAAGGATCAGTTTCACCAGGGAAATATAAACACACCCAAATATTTCTAGTTACTGGCATTTAGACCTCTCACAAACACGCCCTGTCCTCTTCAGTTGCTGGCTTACAAACCTAAGGCCCTGGTGACCCCAGCCAGAGCTGGTACTCAGAGCTCTCTCATGCTAAGCTCTCCAGTTGCTGTCACCAAGACCCACAAGCTCTGTGACCCATACTCCTCTCCACTTACTGGAACTTAGGCCTTGCAGCACACATTACAATCCCTCCAGTTGCTGGCACCCAGGTGTAAAAGCCCTATGGCCTGTGCTCCCTTCCCCAGTTACTGGCCCCCAGATTTCTCTTGCACACTGGTGTCTCTCCTTGCTGTCACCTGTGAGCTATGTCCCCTTCTCCAGCTGCTGGCACACACCTATGAGCCCTGGGGCCTGCAGTCCCTTCAGTTCCTGGCACCTCTCTTGCCAGTCCCTCAAGTTGCTGACATCTAGAGGTATTTGCCCTTTAACCCCTGGCATCTTCCGTGTTTGCTGACACTGAAGACTTGCAGCAGTTACAAGTAGGATAGACAAGTTACGTGGGAAAAAAAAAACCTTAATAAAATTATTTAATAAGATTGGATAGATTGCAGACATTAGGTGCAGGCTTTGGTCAGACAAGCAAACTGACCAACAGCCTACTTGCATGTGACTGCCCCCCTTATCCCCTCTCCTCTCCATTTTTCCATGCTTGTTCTCCCCTGATTCACTCTGCTGCTTGCCTTCTTCTGCCTTTGGTCCTTCCCTTACACAGCCCATAGTAAGTTTTATGGGATCTCACAAGCCCCTTCTGATATCCCATATTAAGTTTTAAACAATCACACAAACCCTCCAAAATTTCTCTCACAGTAGCCATAATCATGGTTTCCTTCTCTTATCAGCTGCAAAGTTCATTTTGACCATCTTCAGGACTGTACCTAAATAGCTCCTTTAAAGGCTCATCAGTGAGTGGCAGAAGAGTTGCTGATTTATTATTGTCACTGTTACCATCTGCTTGTTAATGTTTGTGTGTTTAACTCATCCTTTTCCTTGTTGTTATCTGCTTTATACTGAACAGATCATAACCATAAAAACTTTTGAATCAGATGTTCTTGTATTTCATATCCTTTTACAGGAGAAACATACTTTCTTTAACTAGGCAGTATTACATAATCTAAAGCCTGATCAGTCTCTTCTCTCTTCTCAGATGATGAAATGTTGGAGTTTTGCATTGGCCTCCAGACTCTGTGGTCTCTCAAGGTAAGGAACAACTCCTTGCTTACTGCAGGCCTCCTCTCAGGAAGCTCTCCAAGATCTGGTTGTTGCAGCATCAGGAATACTTAATGTCCAAGTCTCTCAGGGCAATGCTGCCTGACTAGGTGAAGTATGCTCTTAGTCACTGATTCCTTTCCAGTCCTTCTTAAAGGTTTTAAGAAAGAAAACACTCAATAGGATTCTGTCACATCTCCCATGCTCTGTATTCCTGACCATACATGTTGCAAGCAGCAAGAGAAAACAAGAGGAGACAAGTAAAGGCACGAGTTAGACTCCTGCTGCCCTTTAAAGGCAGATGTGAACAAGCTCTGCCCTTGCTTTAAGCCAAATGAAGCTGTATGATCACACGCAGCGTCCAACACTCGCTGGCCATGAGTGGAAAGAGTCCTCTTCTTTTGTCAGCTTGGCTCAGGGTCAGTGCTCTGCTGAGCCTGGCTCCTGGGTGGCCCAGGATATGGCTGCAGCAAGCAGGCTCCTGCCTGTCACGCATTTGTGGCCACATGCCAGACTCATAAAACAGGAAAAGCAATGGGTTGAATGGCTGAGTGATGTGAGGGCATCAGCTCAGAGGGGGTCATAGGAAGAAGAGAGGGGAATGGCCCTGTGAAGGGTTTGGAGATTAATCTGTTGAAGGGACCTGGAACAAGGAGGCAGCATGTGGGACAGGGGAGGAAAACTGTAAGGTCTGTACAAACCCAGAGGGGTGTTACAGGTTCTCCCCAGTCACCGGCATCAAAAGATTTGCTATCTGAAAGGTCCAGCAAATAACTGGTCTCTCTCCTTTAGTGTTGCATCGACTTGGAGGAAGGAGTCCTGAGATTTAAAGCACTGAGTCAGGAGCTGCCTTTTCTACACGCCTCTGAAGAGCCTGGTCAGTGACTGGCTGCATTCCCCATGTCTGGAGACTTGCTGCCACGAGAGAGAGATGAGGGTGAGGCTGCCATGCCCCTAACCTTGCTGAGTTCTAGGCTGAGGCATTCAATGGGGAGTGAGAAAAAGGCAAGTGGGTGCTGGAAGCTGTTGTCACTGGGAGTGCCTCAACTTGAGATATCCCTCCTTTCAGTGGACCCTCTTGCTTGTCCTGATGTGCTGAGTGGGCATTTTGTTCTTGTTCTGCTATTTGGCCTTAGTCACTCCAATTTCTGGTTCTGTAATAAATTTATGCTACCCCTTTAATGACTTTACAATACACTGTTCACCAGAGAGTCTCCGTGAACAGTCTCCAGTTGTTCTGTTGACAGGAGAACAGCATTTTCTCCGAAGACCTCCAAAGATTGCCATGAATGTTTCCCTTCTCATTGCCTCAATGCCAGCGTATGCCACTCCTGTTCCTTTGTCGGAAGGGCTCTGCTCCCCTTGCCTGTACTCTGGGAATCTGGATTTTGCTGCTTTTTGCTGGCTCAGAGCAGGACAGAAGTATTTTTTTAGAAAACTTTGTGGCAAGAACAGTTTGAGTTCTCAGTTCTAAGAAACCTTCGCAGAAATATTGAGCGTAGATACCTAAAGCACTGACAGCGGCTTGGGCTTTGCCACTGCATCCCTGGGCACCAAACTATATTATATGAATGGCAATGTTTACCATCTCTTGGTGTTATACTCTGTAACCAGGCTTGCACATCCTGTTCTTCTGGCCAGGCCACTCCTCTCTGCACTCCAGCTGCAAGAGCTGCATCCCTGTTCCCCCTGCTGCTTCATTGGAGATCCTGCCACTCAGTTTAAATGCTGTGATGAATTACAGCACCAAGTCTTCTGCCCTGTCAGCTCCTTTCTTTCAATTTGATATCCAGTTGAAACACAGACACATCATCAGCCTTGAGTCCTGGCATCACACAGCCCATCAACTTTGCTTCTCTTGCACAAAATGAGAACTTGTAGTATCAGCTCAGGTTAGAGAACTGTGAAGTCATCTGGAATGTCAAAGGTGATTATTAAGTCACTTAACAATTGGATTTATTTAACTTTTTTTTTTAAATTCCTTCCTAAAGCTTAGCAGTATTAAAAATACAGTCTGTTCTTAACTAGCTCTAGGAAAGATCAGGGCTTGTTCCATGCCTCATGGCTACTGATTCACTATCCAAACTCTGCACAATATACCTTTATCCACCCTCAAAATGCCATGACAACCCCATTTTGCCTATTTTCCTGGATTAAACACTGCTGAGTCTCTTCCTTTTTTATCAAACTGCTTATTGTCTCTGTTGTGCTTCTCAAAAATGTGTATGCATTTTTGCTTTTTTGGTTAGTCCTTTTCTCTACAGCTGTACGCTGTAGTTTAACACATGCTAAGGACAGGAGAGTACAGCCTGGCTGATACGATTTGGGATTCACTTACCAGTGATAGCTGGCGTGACTGGCATCTGCTCCCCCTACAAGGAGCATCAGACTTTTACTGTTAGTCATCATATCTTGCAGCTTCTGATCTGTTCCTTGACTTCTTTGCCACTCTTCTACTTGTGCATCTGACTATTTCTGGCTGCAGGAACTGCTTTCCATGAATCTCTCAAGTGACACCAATGGTTCTCTCATTTAGTCAGGAAACATGCCTACTCGATGAGCCTGTCTTCCAAAGTACCAGTAATTCCCCCGGGTTTCTATCACTTGCATGACTGACTGGCTTCTCAAACCCAGGGGTCTAGACAGTTCACACTTGTACTAAACCATCTTGTGTTCTAGCTGCAGTCTATCTGGTAGCTGGGACAATTCTGCTGACAAAATCTTGTTTGTGACAGATGAAACACCTGTTCCTAGGTGCATCAACTCACCCAGCTTCCAACTTTCACTGCTCTCTAAAAACAGCATGTAGAACAAGGGCAAATAATCCATACATACAGACACCATGTCTGTTACAAATCTTATTGATCATTAACTTTTATGATCTATTAAAAAAAACCCTCTAAACCATAACCCAAAAGATTACTTTAGCCCTAACCCAAACAATAAACCCTAAAAATTAACCTAAACCTAACCTGTAAAGCACTAAATCCTAATCCTAAACTTAACCCCTAAAACAAACTCTAAAACTTAATGCTAACCCTAACCCCTAAATCAAACCAACATCCCCTAACTATAAAACTTAACACTAAATATAACCCCCTAAATTTAACCCTGTAACCCCAACACTAACCATCTGACTCTAAACCCAAAACATAAACATAGGCATAAAGACACTAGCTGTAAACCCTAATCCCAGAACCTAACCGTCATTCCCAGCCCTCACCTCTAACCATTAACTTAACCTCAGCCCCTAAATCTAAACTCCAAGGTCTAAACCTAACCCCTAACCCTAAAACCCAAACCATCCTAATCCCTAACCCCAACTCCAAACATATCCCTAACCCTACACCTAACCCTATCTGGGGCTTTTGTCGCTCCCACAAGGGGCCCTGCTTCCCTCTAGACTGCCCTGGGGCTTTCGCTGAGTTTTGCTTTGCCCTGCAAGGGGCCCTGCTGCCTTCCAGTGCGTCCCAGGGCTCTTGCCAGGCTTTGCGAGGCCACCATGGGGCCCTGCTTTCCTGTGGAGCACCACAGGGCTTTTGCTGGGCTTTGCTGGTGCCCACAAGTGCATAGGAAGGGGACAGTCACCAACAGCTCTAAGTCCTGGCCACTTCCTTGTGAGAGCAGTGTCCGGTGTCAGTTTTGCAGCTGGGCTCTGGCTAGGGCAAGGGTGTAGGTAAGTAGGAGCCTTCAGACTGAAGCCAACAGGAAACTTTCCAATGATTTAAAAAGAATGTTGGATGGGACCCTCAGAAAACTGCCGTGACTTTTGAGTTGACAATTCTGTTTTGACTACTGCCTTTCACTTGCAGCCCTGCAGATACCTGCACACTAGCTGCTGCTGGAATTCACCAGGTGTCTGTCTTGGAATAACTGCTTTTGCTCACATTCAGAACACCCTCCAGTCCTCCTGAAGCCTTTCTGTTGTTCACATGCCTCATATCCTAAATCATTAACAGTTCAGGCTCCTCTGTGAATTAATGTGCTACAACAGGTGAAAATCTCCAGCCCTATCTAGTCCTCTCTTCTCTGCTTAATGACTCCGTCCTTGCATCCTTCTTTCCGCCTGCTCACACTGCTAAGTGACAAATTTCCTTCAAAAAGGAATTCTTCCCTTTTAAGATAATCCTTTTAACACTTGCCTGTACCCTGGTTGCTAATGCACTTACACATTGTGCCACAATCTTGCCAGCCTTTCCTCTTTGTTGTAAACAACTGCATGTATAAATTCTCAGTCACAGAGAGGATGTTTCCAAGAAAGCACTAAATTAGTATGAGTTCTTTTCTCAGCTCTGAAATCAGCTCCAGGGCAGAAGACATGCTCTTCACCTTCCTCCTGTCCATGTCAGTTGAACACACAGATTCAGGCAGTAAAAGTCTCTTTCATCCAGACAGTAAGGAATCTGTTGCCAACAGTTATCTTGGAACCTCCCCATCAAGCTTTGCTGCAGGCAGAGCTTCCAGAAAAAACCCCATTTCTATAACTAAATGAGAACTGCAGGTCATGATGCCATGGCAGACACCTCACATTCACTAAATCATAGTCCAATCCTACAGGGTCAGTACGTGCTTTCCTCATCAACACAGTTCCTGGTGGGTTTTCATCTCCCCAGGTTACTTGATGTAAAATGACACACTGTTACTGCACTTAACACGTGTATTCTGAATTTCAGCCCAAAGACATTTTTCTTTCACCAAAGCACTTTTGTGTCATTACATCTGAATCACAGCCTCCATTGTGAAAGAAAGAAGTCTTTGCTTTAAAACATGTGTTTGTAAAATAGGACTTACAATATCTCAAAGAAGCCAACTCAATGGTAATTACTTAATGGTAATTTTTAAGTCTTCCAGCACTGGGGAGCACAGTAAGTAATTTTTGAGTGGGCTGGCAAGGCTGAAGACTGTCTTAACTGTAGCTTCTCTTGGAAAAACCTACTATACAGATACATTTCCCTACTCCCAGGTCCTGTCATTTCTGTTGCTTTTGGGGGATAAAGGGAACAAAGGAATAATCTAAACGTCTTTTTCACTGAAGATAAAAAAACGCCAACCCTTTCAATACAGAAAGTAGAAGTTCAGTACAAACTGCCAGCTCAGAGCAGGACATAGGCACATCCTGTATGTGTCCAACACTGGCCTCCTCATGATGAGGCCCATCCCTTCAATATAAACAATGTTATTATTTTAGGGATAATCTCTTTGAACCACCTTGGTGGTCAGTTCCTATCAGGGCTGCTTTCTAATACAGTGGGCACAGCAGTTGTAGTAAAGCCTGTGGGGAAACATCTGCCACAACAAATCTCTGGAACAGAGTGCAATACACCCAGGGTGGGGAGAAGGACTTTTGTCCTTCCTGAGAACATGTACTCTGCCAAAGCCATAATCAGGACCACTTCCAGGAGCTTGGGGTCAGTTGGTTTTGAGCAGAATGGGAGCTGCAGCCATCCATATTCCCAGAGGCTTGCTCCTTCTTTCACTACCAGCAGGTGAGCTACGGAATTGAAGATCACCGAGCCACATACATATGTTTGCATGCAATCCTCCTTTCAAGAGACTCCACTGGCACATGTCAGGATACACCTGAAGAGTTATAAAAATAACTAAATTATAGCAGAAGGATCACAAAAATGAGGGCAGGGATGGACAGCAGGTTTATTATGTCTCAGGAAAAAGAGGCAACCCTCTCCCTTTACTTTTTTGCTAGTAAATTGAGCATCAGAACCAAAGCCATGAATCATTTATCTGCAAATACCCCCAGTGCCTGAGAATACTGTCAGACTCCTCACGTGCTGTGTGCTGGCACTGGGACATACAAAGGTGTCCTGCAAATCCTGCCCTGTTGAAGTTTCCCAGCACCAGCAGGTAATGCCAATCTGCTAAAGTAGGATACAGCAAACATTTTCTGCTGTGTGGGAAGGAATCACTTCCAATTCCAACTCTGTGGCTTGTGTCGGCTGGCAAGGATAAACACACAATTAGTTACAAAGAAAGTAAAATGTAACTCCATCAGTCCAGAGATAGAGCCTTAAATGGCTCCTTTCCTGTGAAGATGGACGCTTCACAGAAAAATTGTTGCCAGTGGAAGCAGCCTGAAGCACTGACTTCAGGAAGTATTTGGCACTAAGGAGTTCGAGGCAGGAAAAAATAAGGAAAGCCATCTTTTGGCCAAGGAACGGTACAGATGTTCAATTAATTCTTCTGTAGACACTTTTCATTTTCTCTTGTGCACAAGGGGCACAGGAGCAAAATGCATCTGCAAGTTATTATGTGCTGCATGCAATATAAAACTGTCAGGGGAAGCCCTCAAATGTTAGTATTTTTCCTCTCCAATGGTTTTTAAGAGCTGAAAAGTTTTGGGGAATAGATGTTTTTGTAGTGTCTGCATTTTCTCACCTCTGCTTTTCATAGTGTGCATTGCCTGGGCTTGCACAGCACACAGCAATGTTATCCTCAGGCGAGCAAAACAGGGTTAGGGTGCACAAATGGCCCTGCCCAATGTTTGCAATGTTTTTGCTCCATTTTCTTTTAAAGATGGTTCTTAGAAAAACGTCATCTCTCTCTCAGTAACCCTTTCCCATTCTTTCCCAGCAATTAATAGTCCAACAGTGTATCAGTTTGACCTTTCTTTCTTGGAAATCATTCAACCTGTACAGCAAAGTTTGTTTTGCATAAAACAGTTCCAGCCATACACACCCATTTGTACACCCCTTGCGCTTGTGTTGCTAATAAAGGTTTATATTTGATGTTGCTAATAAAGGTTTATATTTGGCATGGACAGACAGCAGTGAGTTGTTCTGTTACGAGTGTAGGCCCTCCTGTTTCCCTGCTAGGCCCTATTTGCCAGAAGCAACAGTGATGATTCCTGTTGGGATGGGTGGCTGCACATCTCAGTGTCACGAGAGCTGACAATTGGTTGAGGTTACAGTCTAGGTCTGACAAGCTTCAAGACAACTCCTCACTTTAGCTCACAAATAGATGGTCCTCGTGGGATCAGCTCTCCATAGCTCACAGACTCAAGCCTTGCTGCTCTCAACACCACTGTTAATAAGCTCTATTATGACTTGAAAGCTCCTGCCAGAAGGGCCCAGTTTTACACAAGCACTTAGTATGACAGGGGAATATTTAAAAATGCTTCTCAGCAAGGCCATTAAAATGGAGAGAAACTTCCACTGCAGTTAGTCAGAAGATAGTGGCCTGAGAAGCAAGCTAGCAGGTACAGAGCAGGTCACACCATTTCACTGCTCCATGCTTCAACTTTCACTGCTACCAAACACAGAGGACAGCACTGTCCTCTGAAAAGCTTATATAAATCTACACAGGGAAACTGCAAAGAATAGCTAAGGTTAATTAGGTAAAGATCCTGCCCTTCTACCACACAGGGCTGCTTTGACCCAAGGGCAAGACACTCCACTATACAAAGCATTTTCTCCCAGTTAGGGCTGCCCTTGGATATTTTGCAGAGTAAAGCACAGCAGGTTTTCAACTGCCTGCAGCATCTTTAAGTGCTGCCACTTGCTCCAGATCACTGAATTGAATTTGCTGTGACTCAGGCTGCTGTAAGGGCGAAGGGACCGCTCCATCCATTACACGTGTCCAATAAAACATCACACAAGCGAGAGGGCATAATCAATGCAAGCCAGCAGGTAAGCCTGCTGCCCCCTTCCTAATAAACTGAGCTAGGTTAGGGACAAGCTAAGAGAGGGAAAAGCACAACAACAACAGCATGTGGAAAGGTTCATGCCTGGGCTTTTGCAAATGAGCTGCCCTTTTCCAGACTCCTCATGCCAGCCAGTGGAACATCACCTCCAGCCCACCTCTTTCAGCTGTGCAGGACTTAAAGCATGACACTCTTCACAACGAGAAGCAAGAGGAGCATGTCCACTGCTTACTGTGGGATGGCCAAGCTCTCATAGCACCACAGATCCACAGTTAAGTCAGACTGGTCTTACTGACCACTTCACAGCTGCTTTAAGTCACAGCCTTCTGTGGGATCACTCTGCCCAAGAAGACAGAGACAAGCAATGACTCTTGACTAGAGCTGGGTTTGCTGGAACTGGTACCTCTCTAACACTTTATTAGTGCAAGTTCTGCATGTCTCCAGCTCCTCAGAACAGGATTTGTGAGAAACTGCTTGGCAGAAGAGCAGCAGCAAAGCGAAGACCAACAATGCATGGCTCTACTTTAAATACACCTAAGCGGGAGAGAAGGCCCGTGCCTGCTCCCTAACTCAATTCCACCTGCAATTCCCGCCTTGCGATCCTGCTAAAAACTCCGAAGTACTCACTGGAGCAGTTGTAAGACTAGGTCAAAATGGAGACTTAGCTCAGCTGCTCTCACCATCTGTGACCTCAGTGCTCCTTCACAGTGGAGCACTTTAGTTAGCCAGGAATATGGAAACTGGCAACAGAAGGCCTGTGTGCAGGATCCTCGGCCCTTCCTGTTCTCGTAGCTCCCTCAGCTAAAGGCAAACCAACCCACCACATTCAGGCAAGCCAAGAACATCCCTTCACAGACTGTAGACCCTTTCCTGTTTGGAAGTTTTGACAAGACAGGGAAAGAATAGTCATCTTCATCAGATGCCCAATTCCAGCTGCAAAAGAGCTTGTGCTGGTACGAAAGATGTCAGCCTTCATGTCACTTGTTACAAGGGATCCTGCCCACTAGAGTGGGCAGAAGAATCTGTTCCAGAAGGGTCCTGCGAGGGGCTGCTGAGATGGTATTTCTCAGGAAAATAGAGTGTTTTGTGAATCAGGTTTCTGACAGCAGAAACGTCGCTTCTGTCTAAGGAAAAGAGAGAAAAACAGTTGTCAGGCATTCTCCTCAGGCAGTATGAAAGCCTCTTCCTCAAGAAAATCTGGAACTCTAGTTCCCAGCACATCATCTGCCAGCAGCCCCTTCCTCTCTTTCTTTCTGTACATCCTCCGCTCTTTCTGCCCTCACCTATACCCAGCTGTTGCAGGAGATCTCCAAACTCCGGGTCACAATCCAGGATTTTCAAGAGGTTGGTGGACTCCATTCTCTCCAGCTGCACATCCCAGTAGATGTAGATCTTCTGGCTGAAGCTGACATAAACAAGGCAGGGACTGTTGCTCCCTTCTTTGCATGCATAGAGGCCTGCAGAAAGCAGAAGTGTGGAGATCTACTTCCAAAAGGATAGAGCAAGCAAATAATTGACATTTCATGATGAAAAAAAGCTGTTAACTGAAAACAGCAAGCACCTGGGCAGAGATATGGGTGTTGTATACAAAGTCCATTTGAGACAATCCAAGAAGCTGTCTCTGAACTGCATGAAGCTTGGGGATTTGCAAGCTGCTTCTTGGAGGTCTGATAGAAGGGACTGAGCAGAGCCAAAGCTCAGTCTCATTCCATCGGGCTCCTTATCTCCACTTTAGAACAGCTTAGAAGTCTGCAAATTAAAAAAGCAGTGGGGAAGACAAGAGACCACTGCAGCACTTCCGAAAAGGACAAGAAAAAAACCCCAAACCACCAAAGACAAACCTCAGCATCACCTCCTCTCACCCTTATTTTTCCCAGATGCCACCAGAGGAAAGACTAGCTGGGCGTCCTGCAGTATGCACACAGGGAAATTATTCCCCACTGCAGGCAGACAAAGGATTCTGGGTCTCCCAGATGGGGGTAGTAGCTTTGAGGGGAAAATGCTGTGAGGGCTGGCTTTGCAGTCAGGCTTCCCACCTGCACAGAAGGCACTGACATTCTCATCTGCTTGGAATCTGGCCACAGTCCGGTTGTGGTCTATGATGTACGTCTGACCGTCCCACGCACAGGCAATCACCTCCTCGTGCCCATTGCCCTGCAGGAACCAGAAGACTGCATATTACACAGATATCACCTACTCCCAGGGACAGCCAAGAATCTTTCTTGCTTGTTCAGAGACAGAACACTAATGTCTAGGTGTCACTTCTGGACATCTCATCCAGACATTTTGCACTTGGAGCTCATCTCTCTTTTCTATGGCAATCCTTACATACTGTAAGAGCTTGTAGACAATCAGGGTATTAGCAGTGAGCAAAACCATTCAGCTTTGCAGTAAGATTGAAGAACAGCTGGGGGACAAAAGTTTATGAATAGATAAATGGATGCTGGGTCTAACAGGCAGACATAGCTCAACCTCTTGCAGCTGGGCAGACTGACCTGACTGCAGAATGTACTGCCACAGTCAGAACACTGTCATCCTGAGATAATCCCAGCCTTTTCCAGCTGAGTCATACTCCTTCTGCCCTTCCTAAGTTCATACACACAAAGCCATGCTGAGTTTTTGTCTTCATCTCTCTCAGCCTTATTCAAATACTCACTGTAACATCCAGCTTTTCCAGAGCAAAGAGCTGGTGATCAACCTGAACAGACCAGAGCAGCTTGTCTGCTCCCTCCATGAGTTTCAATGTTCCTGAAGAAAGAAAAAGACAACTGTCTTGAAAACAATAAAGGGGAGCAAGATGTTTGCTAATGCTAGGTCCTACTCCTTCAACACTCAGGGTTGCTGAGAGTTGGCTGCTAATAGCACAGGCACGGTCTTGGCTGCTAAATCCATACTGGACACTCAACCCCACCTACCATGTTCCTGTTACCCAGATATACTGTGGCAGTATTGGGCAGGGGGCACTGGCCATGAGGGCGGAACATAAACAAGCATCTATCCTCACAGTGCCCTCCATGCCTTCATATAAAGTATGTCAGCAGGAGTCTTTGAATCAAATTCTCTTGCCTGACCCTTGAAGGGTTTCTGAAGCCCAGCTTCCCTTTCTTTTAAAAATCAAAAGCACTGAGCCCCTGGTTCCCTGCTTTGAATTAGCAACAGGCCTTGGCTGTCCCACAGGTCTTCTTCCAGGACAGTGGCAAGACTTACCATCCAGAGTACAGAGGGCAAAGAGACCTGAGCCACTATTTTCACTGGAGCCTGTAAGTGCAAAAGAAAATTAATGGAGTTTATGCCATTTTATAAACATCATCCCCTCCCTCTCCTGAAAACAATAAAAAAGATTCAAAACAAGCTGATCCATGCTGCCTCCTTTCCTTGCCCAGCTGTGTGCAGGACAACACTGACAAATGTCACTAGTTAAAGCTGAAGAAGAAAGTCCCCTGATCACTGGGCTGCTTCAGCCCTTCAGTAAACTCTCTACCTAGCTACCAGAAAAAGAAAAGACATACAAGGTCAAGTTTTAAAAATGTGACACTTGGACAGAGAGGACTGGAGCTGTATTCAACTAAAGCTGCATTTAATCCTTTCAGTGACAACGTAGGAGAGACACTGGCTCCCTGAGGAGGAATGCAGGAAACCTGGCAGTCAGGGGCAAGCCAGCAGAGCTGAAAGCAAGCAGGCAGTTTCCCCAGAGTAGGTTAACAACATGAGCCTACCGCCAGTGCCCACAGACAGCTCCAAGCTACAACCCCTTGCACACTCCCGGGTTGCAAACCACCCCATTTCTGCAGATCAGCCTAAAGCAAAGTCAGCTGGTTGAGTGCTTAACTGCCCCTAGTGACATGCACTCAGACAGGCTCTGGTCCAAGAGATCTACTGTGTCCCCTTTGGAAACTGGTCAGCATGGCACTCTTCAGCTGTTTCTTTATTGATGGTCCAGCATCAATGGCTTTTTTACAACCTTCTCTTCATCCCTTATTCTGTGTGCCTCCATTTTTCACAGACATCTCTCAATAGATGCAAGGCTTCATATGCAGTGAAATAATTGATTTCATGCTCTGTTGACCATGTTGCTCACAGCAGCATCAGAGATGCTGAAAACATGACAAGCTTAGGAACTGGGCAGGAAAGGTCCTGAGGAAGGGGAAGAGGGTGGGGTTCAGTGGATTGCTCTTCTCCACAAACTCTAATTACATTGGACAGGCTGAATCATTCTCAGACAGCACCGCAGGGGGCAATACTTGGACAGAGCGAATGCAAGAGAAAGTGATCTCCACTGGGAGTTTTCTGCCTTCTATTGTGCCCACACACCCCAAGGGGGAGTGAAAGCTGGTTACTTTCCATAGGCACCAAAGGAGGGTTCAGCAGGAGCACCAGACACAGGTCAAAGCACAAGGAGTTACAGGAGGGAAGCAGTGGCAGCATGCAACAAAAGTTAGGACACAAGAGCAGTGTGTCAGGGCTGAGAGAAGCTGGCAGCTGTGCAGATTTTAGATACAAGAGCTGAACACAGCACAGTGGAAGAAGACAGAGGACAATGATACAGACGAAACATGGAAGCAGCTCTGGAGAGGATGGGGCTGCATAGGAGAAGGAGGAGCAGCACACAGCTACCAGGAACTGAGATTTAAATGCTGAAAAGCAAGAACGAAGATGAGGCTGTGGCAAGGAAGAGATGCATCTAGGAAATAAGGAGGAGGCATAAGCTGCAGCCATGCAGAAGCAACGATCAAGGACATCTGTAGGAGCATGGCAGTCATTCAAACTGACTAAATGCAGGTCAGCAGAAGCTGCAGAGAAACTCTTGTGCTGAGTGAAGGATAAGGGCTACCCAGGGAAGGACAAAGGCTATAAAAAGCCCACATGCAAATATCCAACTGTCTTTCTTTGGGAGCTGGCTAAGAGAAGCTGAGATCCCTCTGTTCTTGCAGCTGCCTCTCACTGTTATTTTTCTACCACAGGAAATCCGATTTCTACATCACCCTGGACTGATGTACTGAAAAATCATCAGGGGCAACTGCTGGGCTGGAGACCCCAAGCTGCTGATCTCTCACCTCGGGCAATGCTACCAATCAGATGAGTGGAGACATTCTTGTTGTGAATCCGTCCAGATGTTTGGTGTAGAATCACATCTCGAACAGGGGCCCCACTGGGGAAAGGAGAAAGACAACAGAGAAAAGTTAGGGAACCACACCTGGGACTGTCTCAGAACAATCTCAGGAGCAGTGTATTCCAAAGCTCTACAAATCCAGACACTGACAGAGTTTGTGAACAGGCTTAGCCCTTTAATGATAAAAGAAAAAAATGCATACCATCCCAGGAATTAAAGAAACTCACCAATGTTTAAAAAAACCAAAACCAGAATGATTTCCATCAAAAAATGGAAAGAGCTCAAAAAAAAAAAAATCAGTAAGGTCTGTATTCCAGTGAAGGAAAAAAAAAAAAAGACAATTTTTTCATTACTGTCACATGAGCCTGGCTGCTTTTCTCTCACAAAGTGTCTGCCCAGGGTTGAACAGGTTGATGAGAGACCACATCTGGGCCTGGCTTCTGGCTAGCAGGATACCATTCCAATAAGTTCTCTAAGACATCAAGGAGACTTGCCTAGCTCCTCTCCTGCTGCAGTTTTTTGTGTCTGCCTTGAAGTACCACAGGACAGCACAGAAGCACCCAAATTCCCCACCAGGGTTCTTCCAGCACCAAGACAGTAACAAGCACCTCATCACTCACCCTGATTGCTCTGGTTGTCAGTGACAGCACTGGCTGCCAGAGAACTCATTAGGAAAACCTCTAATTGCCTCACCTGCAGAAAACAAGTGAATGAGCCCAGTTTCATCCTGGGTTTCAGATGAATTTGGTTTGGCCCAGTCTCAGCTGTTACCCTGCAATCTGATGACCTTTCTCTGGAAATCTAGGTCACTCATTTCCCTCCCTTAGCTCCAAGTACCAGACCCCACAGTGGGCTGGTTTTGCCACTCTCCTTGCCCAATTCAAGACGAGAGTGGGATACAAGGAAAGCAGTAGTATTTATCTTCATGACAGAGACATGAAGAGTGTTTATGGAAGCTTGGGTACAGGTGGGCTCAAGTGATGAGCTGTCAGCAGCACAGCAGGTCACTGAAGGTCAATGACAGTACCTCCCGCCTCACGACAAGTGTGGTGGCAGTCCCTTGTAACAGGCATCCACAGTGGCACCTGCTCATGTACCCCTGCAGGAACACCCTCACCTGCCTGGGGCAGAGCCCTCTCTTCCCACTGTAACACCCCTCACCTGCTCGGGGCAGATCCGTCCCTTCCCACGGCTGCGTCCCGCTGCTCCGTGTCCCAGGTGCACAGCAAGATGGCATAGCCACAGCCTGGCTGTGACACCATCAGCTCTGGTGAGCCACCAGGGCCTGGGTTCACAGACAGGCTGTCCACCTGCAGCGGCAGAGGAAAAACATGGATAGAGTCGAGAACTCTGAAAGGTTTACAGTGCTCCTTGAAACTAAATTTGAATATGGCAAATCTTCTGATAAAGCTGAGCAGCAGCTGAACAAATTCAGCTGGAAGCAAAATGTCCAAGTTCAGTAAAAGGTTGGTTCCCTACAAAAAGCGACTTTAAAACACTAGTACTTTCTACTAAAGCTCTCCCACAGGGCAAGAGCAACTGTTTCCCAGACCAACCCAGCAGCTGTTCTGCACGTACAAAAAAACCACTGGGCAAATCTCCTTTCAAGTCATCAACATGGCAATTGTTTTGTTCATAGGTCTGAGATTCTGTGCTTCTTCTCTTGAAAAAGCCACCTCTTGAAGACTGTGTGACAAGCACTGCTCTGAATATCCTTTTTTCCTTACCTGACCTTCTAGAAGCCATTTCTTCAACAGGATCAACTGCCCAGAGACATGATCTGAATTCTCTGATGAGTCCTCCCAGCGGAAGGCACGGACCACCCTGTCAGTGTAACCCACCACCAACTCACACTTCCCATCTCCATCTGGAGGGAAGAGAGAAAGACAGATGGACTCTCTCAAGCCCTAAGAGCCCAAACATGCAGAAACCACTCTCCTGGTTTCTATAGTTAGCATCCCTGAGGATCTCAACCCTGTAATGAAAACTTGCACTTCAGAAAAATTCCTGAAGTTCTTGTTTCTCTCCTCCATGACTTGGCTGTGGTTTGTTGGAGTGTCTGTTTCAGCAAGACAGGAATTTCCTTCTGCAAGTCCCCCCACCACCTTCTCTCCCCACTGCTTCCCACACAAACTCCTTCACCCTGCATTCCCACACCAGCTTTGTGACTCACCAATGTCATTGATGAGCATGACCTTGGTGTTGGCAGGAATGTGCTGCTTGAACACTGGCTTCTGCTCTTCTGCCCCTGCCAACTCATGGTGGCCTGAAGCATCTGGGTGTTTTGAATTCAGGGAAGTCAGGTCAAAAAGATGAAACCAGCCTTCTGCACTCACCGCCACCACGAAATTCTGTGAGGGAAGAGAAAAACCTTCTGATTCTTCCTCTTTTAGAAAGTGCAGAAGCTGTCCCACAGCAGGGCAAAGGAAGACACAAGGGTAGATCGATCAAGATCAATGCCTGCTACAGATGGAACAGCAGATTTTTGGCCAGCACATAAACCATTCTGCGACTGGCAGGGTCCAAACTTCTTGTTCATCTTTGTCAGACTATGGTATCAAGCTGATATGTGTGCAATCCTCGAACAATGGGTGGCTTTCTCAACGTCCACGTCGGCTCTGCTCCCCACTGAAGGAAACACAGCTACACTATTTCGGGCAGGGTGCCTAAACTGGGACCTTTGGACTCACTGGTCCTGGCTAAACCCCCAGAAACAGCAATCCAACTAAAGGAGTCATAGTATACCCAGTGGAATTTGCTTGGGCGTCCAGACTATTCCGTGTCTCAGTCTTGTTTAGATGACCTTAAATGCACACAGCCAAGAGGCGGAAGGACCACGTCAGCTCGAGATCCTCCTGGATGCTAGGGCAAAAGCCACTGAGCAAAAGCAGCAAGCCTCAAATCACCGAAGCCTTGTGGTGCTCTCACAAGGGCACATGGAAATCAAAAGTGCTCTCTGAAGACAGGATGGATTTCCTTGCTCTCTAAAACCCGCATAAGGCTCAGAAAGATACCAGTTACATATAAACAGAAGAACAGTTTGACAACAGTAGTGCTAAAACTCTGAGCAAAGGCAGATCCTGGAGACAAAGCACATGCAATGTGTCCTCCTCCACACTCAGCACATGACATGACCCTAATCTCCTAAACACCTCCCACATGCCCTACAGACACAGCTGGGAAGGTTTGGCTTCTCTCACCTTTCCTTTATTGCACACATCTCCCACACCGACACATGTGAGCTGCAAAAGAAAACAAGGCCATCCATGAGAGAAGGCAACCCAACCCAGCACCCTGGGATAAACCTCTGCCCTACCCCCTCCCCTCTCACATAAACAATCTCTTGAACTCCAAACAGCCTTCTGATGGACAAGGAGAGCAGAGTCAAGGGACAGAAACACACCTGGCCAGAGCCCTGGGGCAAAACCCGCAGTGCACAGAGCAGGGTAAAGGTGGGACAGAAACCCAGTTTCTATGTTTGTCTATTGATTGGCTCATCACTTCCAGCCCATGGGGCTGTGGGCAAAAGCAGGGTCTTGAATAATTACATGAAAGACATCAGAATCAGTTCTGGCTGCCATTCCTCTCTAGCCTACATATTCCTAGGCAAAGGGCAAGGATAGCTGGCTGCGCATACACCAAAAGGCTCAACCATTTAGAAATTTTGTCAAGAACTGACCATTCCTTGGCAAGATCGCACAGCCCAGGGCTTGCTGTCATCATTCTTGTAAACACAGAGCTTTCCATTGGTGTCTCCCACCACGAGTTCATTCAGCTGTACAAGAAAAGTAGGAAGCAACCCACAATTACATTAACAATATTCCTTCAACAGCAATAATTTCAGAATTCATATCTAAAAATCACTCTGTGGGAAGAAGCAGCAAAACAAAACAAGTTAAAGAGACAATCTTGAATCAAAATGGAAAGTCTGGGAAAATACAAAAGCCCTAATTTTATTCTTGCAGATAAAAGAGATGGAGAATGGTTCCTTAGAGCAACTGTTTCATAGTTGTGACACTGTTTTAACATCCTGCTCAGATAATCATCATCACTCCATCTTCCATCCTTCAATCTAGATTGACTTGAATCACCTATGGAAGATGAGGGCAATAACAAAAATATAACCATCCAGGAACAGGATGAGAGTGCAAGAATACTTACAACAGATTAAACATCCCGTGTAAATCTCACTGCTGAAGGGGTAAAGGTATTTCAGAATGGTGATTATTTCTTTAAAGATTTCTAAAAATCACCAACCACCCACACTGATGAGCCTACTCCCATTATCCCATCTCCTGCACCATGCTCCTATGTATTTAAATGGTGTGTAATTCATAACTCCCTGCACACTTACCCTACGTAACTTTTTATGGGGAAAGCCCCTTAATCATCTACGGCATTGCAAGCCATGACACCTTTCAGGATAAGGCTGTAAAAATTTTTGACTGTTGAGGAGAAGAAACAGTTCACAAATAGCTGGTTAAGCTAACCTCTTCCTAGTTACACACAAACCAAAACCATCCATTTTTGGGGCTGATAGCAACACTCCCAATGCACATCCATCCATCACACGCGTCAAGACACACTGAGACTTGGCTCTACCATGTTTGTGATCTGCTGTGCCCAGCAAAGCACCCCTACATCCCCATCACTGTGACGGGTGAGTGTCTGTCTCCCTTTGGGAGCAGAAGTTAAGCTCCCCTCTGGCTCTGCACCACGCAGGCCACACCAAGGGTGCCCGGCACGTGTAGGAAGCCCTGACCAGCTGCAGCCCAGCAAACATTCCCTTTGCAGGGGAACTCCGGGGGGGTTCTGACCAAAGCCCTGGGTCCCTCACACCGCTCAAGCACCCGCCAAGCCCCGTGTGTGACCCCAGGGCTGGAAGCCCCGCCAGCTCCTCCTGGCACCTGCCCTAAGGCCGCATCAGGCGCTCGGTGCTTTCCCCCAGCCCCGTTCTGGCCCCATCTCCGAGGCGGCCCCGCGGGCACCGCCAGCCGGGCCCGCTGCCCCGCGGCCGCCCCGGGCCGGCCCCGCCCGCCCC